>CM046853.1:65117480-65424980 GCA_025617745.1 Heliocidaris erythrogramma
AGTGGGAGCTCTATCGCCACTTCCCTTAAATAGGTCTAATGCATATCAGGGAGGATAAGGTTGCGTGTTGGTACTATAAGATAACATTACATCAAGTCTAACTTTCAGAGAGCAAATACATTTTGATTTGCCTGGCTGTACTTTGTAGCATCTCGAATTCTGGATGTTGATTCGCTCCACTATAAGGTCCGAAAGACGGATGGGTGGATAATTCAGAAGAAAGATTTAGAGAAATTAAACACTCAGTCTGAAGTTCTCTACCCGCAAAATCCAAGAGTTCTCCAAGGCGTGTGTCTCTATCGTTTCAGTCAGAAGTCAACGCAAGCAACTCGACAAGAACCAAACTTTCTGCAGATGGGGACTTTTATTTCCAGGGAAAGTTTGAACTTCAGGGCCTGAATCATTTGATTTGGTGAGACTTTTGTTGTATGAAATACAGGTAGATAGTGTTTTATTAAAAGTTAAGCTAGGAAATAGTTATTACTATTTATGCAGTTATGAGAGATTAAGATGCCTCGGAGCCACATCTTAAAAGTTCGTTTTCATCGAAACACGAATTTGTATGAAATGAAAAACATAGTGATGATTTAAAGGAAAATGGAAGAGAGACAAATACATAGATCGAGAAGGAAAGAGAGAGAGGGAGAGAGAGAGAGAGAGAGAGAGAGCTTGATAGGAAGAGAGAAAGAGCTAATTAATATACAGAGAGAGAGAGAGAGACAAAGAGGGAGGGGTGGTAGTTACAGGGAGGGGGTATTAACAAGGCGAAATGGTAAAAGTCTAGACATAGAAAGAATTTATCTTATAAGACTATAATTAATAATAATTACGTATTCACTGAAACCAAATATCAAGGCAAAGCTATTTTCTGCTAAATCCATCATGTCCATTCAGCTGATACTTCCCATATCTCTTGTCATTTTAACCATTAATGTGCTTGGTTAGTAATATCGGAATGTATCATTTTACATTTCGGATTTGTTTTTCATGATTTATGTAGATTATTTGATACACACCTCTTGGAATCTACCATGTTTTCAAGATGCATGCCTCAATCATTACAATAGCGCTGCGGGGTATAGTCATTGTATAAGTAACATGAAGGGATCGTATTCGCAACAAACTCAACGGTAATACAGTAATATGCAACCCATTCATTTATATATTTGTAACAAAATGCACGTCGGCAAATCGTTTTATGGTGCAGTTTATGACTGAAATTGCCTCTGTAATTTATTGCAATTCACTTTGACTGATGAGTTAGCCGTTAATGACTCAATCAACGCAAAGTTAGTTCATTATAGAACTTTTGATGGTACAAATTACATAGGATAATTTATAGTGCTTTAATGCTTGGTTTTCAAATTAACATCAGGTAGGCTGTTAGCAATTTCCCATGTACTTTCTTCTCTTTTTTTGTAGTAAAAGCAAAGATTGTAGGTTGATTTTAGCTTGCAATTTTCTTTTGAATATGAAAGAAAAGGAAGACTAAAACAAAGAGTCAAATCTAGGAGAGGATACTCTCCTAGATAGAGGGAGAGAGAGAGAGATAGATAGATAAAGAGAGAGATAGAGAGAGAGAGATAGATAGAGAGAGAGAGAGAGATGGACAGAGAGAAAGAAAGGGAGAGAGAGAGAAAGAAGCGGAGGAGCCTCATGTTAAGGATGATGATGACGATGGAGACAAAAAAACAAAAGATAAATTCATAAATTGCACGACACAAAAATTTGAAGGTGTAGTGAAGTAGTGAAGGTGTAATGATGATGAAAATGATGATGATGATTATGATGATGATGAAGACGAAGAAGAAGAAGGAGGAGGAGGAAGCAGAAGAAGATCAACGAAAGATGATAGTGATGCTGATGATGACGACAACGACATTGGTGGTTTTAATCGTATCAAATTGATGGGGGAAAATTGGACTAAGATGATGGTGAAGATGACGACGACGACAACGATGACAATGCTGATGGCGCTAACGGTTTTACGATGGTATTTGTGATGACACTGATGGTTGATCATGAAAATGTGGACCAGTCAGCATCGCAGAAATAGGTATGAGAATGAGGATTCTTCGGAGGAGGATAATAATGGTGATGATAGTGATTATGATGACACTGACGGCGCGCAGTTGCTGACGATATCTAGGATGATATTGACAATGATTTGATATTGATTACAATGATAACGATGGCGCCGATGAAATGACTAAGGCAAGCTAAGTGATAAATGACATGAACATCCTGGGAGGTAAACAATTGCAGTGTGTGAAACATGTGCAACCGTGTGCGCCCAAGAAATTATGTTAATAATATTACAAATGTCTTTCGTAGCTTTTGTTCAGTGTTATAAACAGGTCTATTCTTTAAAACCCATGCATGTTTCCCGCGTGACGTCAATATAGGTACTGTCCAAACGCCGATTGTCGCCCATGTCCATATACTTTCACCACGAGTATTAGCAACTCAATGCTATTCATTATGGTCATTGATTTATGATCTTCCCAACAATTTAAAAGCGAACTAATTTTCGTTTAAATGAGTGGCAAAAGCGCGTAAAATACAGAGATTATGCATATAGAAGAAAACAATTGGCCCGACTAACCGCAAAACTCCGACGCATATCCACCCCTTCTATTTGTGTCTGCCAAAAAATACTAAAGTAAAAGAGCTATCTATGTCGATACTTATGAATGAAATCTATTCAATACCATAAGTGGTAATTAATTCATTTTAGAAGAAGCGTACCGATCAGCATCCTACCTGTTTTTCTTATAATTCCTATCATATTCAATGTTTGAAAATACTCTGACAACGACCAAAATATTTTTTAAGACTACAAAGTCAAACACTAAATTAGGAATAACAAAGATTATTTTCGTTGGAAAAACCGCTATGAAGCTCATATTTGAGTAGGCGTTACTAAAATGACAAAGGAATGATTTTTCATTGCCAGTATACAGAAGATAAGTCTTTAAAAACAGAAGAGTTTCCTCGTATTACAGTGTGGTTAAACAGGCAAAGTAGGAAGGCATTGACAACACTCAGACAGAGAAAGATATTATTTATTGGAAAAGGGTCCCGTGGAATAGGCTCCCTCCTCATGTTAAATCATCACCAACAATGGAACAATTCAAACAGAGTTTGAAGACGTATCTGTTCTGAAACCCCATGCACTCATTGAACCATGGACCTACTAGACCATGATTGAACTCACACCGTCACTGCCTGGTAACTTGTATACATTTTAGCTCCATCGCCGACCCAGGGAAGACATCTCAAACGCTTTGTATCCAGCGGAAAAGGCGCTATATAAATTGCTACTATAATTATTATCATTATTACTATTATTATTAGTAGTAGTAGTATTAACCCCTGTTAAAAATATGCGAACTTCTTCCATTTCTTGAGTAAAACCTGGCATAATTAGTTCATTTAAAATTCTCTATAAAGCATGCTAAAGTGTGAACCATGTTAGTATTATCGTGTGACTGGCCTTCCGCACTTAAACATCAACTCCGAAATGATAGGGCGAGCGCTACATCATGTATTTTGTATCTGATTTATTAAACATCATTGTTTTACATCAATATTCTGTTCATAAACATATAATAGGGTATATCAAAAATATATATCACAAAAAATATTTATACAGGTATTTAGCAGAATTATATCATATGATATATGTCAAATGGAAGATAGGTAAATAAATAATACAATGAAAAATATGAACAATGAAATCATAATAATTTAGGAGAGTATTGTGAGTAATATACATGCATATACGGAAATTAACACACAAAGCTTTGAAATCGAGTCTTTTTGTTTTATCTACATAAAATCATAATAGGTAGTATTTAACAAGATATATAATTTATAGTATAATTTCCCCCCAAAGTGTGCATGTCAACATGTACATGTTGTAGATCATAATGCATAGCGCTTATCTATGACAATAGATCATTTATAATATGCTACAGTTAGGTAAAAATATAAATTGAGACTAGAAAGGATACAAATAAAACAACAAAAGATTGCATTATTGTTTGAAGACAGACTATCAAAGTTACAATGTTAGATCGATGAACCCTGCTTCTCCGGTCTTCCTGTCTCGGGACGAGAAAAGAAGCAAATATGAATACATATCTGAAAATCACAGGCAGAGAAAGATGGCTTGTTCTTTTTTTTTCTTCGCCATTTACGTGTGAATACTTGCAGCCGTTACCGATCCATCCGATAATACATCACCCCCATCAAACCTTCCAGCCTTAAATGTCGACTGGCAGCATTATTGTTCCAAATTTCTTTTCTTTCAACCTCTAATAGCCCGATTTTCATAAAAGCCCCCAACTTATGAAAAGGAAAGGAAACAATAAAGATAGCTTCCAGCCAGAATTTTTGAGGGGGCTGTTGTCAAAAATCAAGGTCAGCGCTCTAAAGTGTTCTTATATATCGCCGAAGATCGCTCCAGATTTGACACAAAAGGGGATTGATGCTATTATCTGATTCACTCTTTCAATTCAGACTGCCTTATTATGATAGTAAACTCTTTTTGAAAGCTGGCTGTTTTGAAATGGATGCTTGTAAAAGACAACATATAATATTTGGAAATATTTGATTTGCCCGATACATCAGACCATGGACAGGGAAACTTCAGTATAGCCAGTAGTTTGTTGGAAGGGGGCGGCGCGGCATCCAGTAACATGAGTAATGTGTGACTAAACACAAACTACGGTTTTACGATGTTCATTACAATGAATTACAAGTGCATTTCATAATTAGCTCTAAATTAAAGTCGGTAAGAAGAGTAACGTAGCGTGCGTTTGGTCATGGGGGGGGGGGGGGGGGGTAGTGTAAAGTACGAGTATTCACTTCTGTAACAACCCATGTGGAATTATATGTAGATACACAGTTAAAAATAGAATGCTCAACTTGGGGGGGGGGGGAAGTGGTTCGTCCGCTTGACTTCCAGTCCTGATGTTGTGGATTCAGTCACAGTGTTATGTGTACACACTCAGACAATGCATTGTATCTATAATATTGCTCTTGACCCAGGTGAAGTAGACGGGAGGTAGAAGTTAGTCGAGTCTATTCACACTTGTTAAAACCTAAACAAAATTTGCACCAATTCAACTATGCTCCGACAATAATGTGTACAGCATTTTATGGCCAAGAGTTTCCCGGTTTTTGACAGAGAAAATAACTAAACATAAAATGACAATTAAGTATATTTTTCGGTGTAGACAAGGGGCACGTGCCCCTGTGCCTCCTTGCCCCCTCCCGCTATGCTTAGAATCAAATGGAGGAAAAACACACAAAACAAACAGGTAAAACAAGAAAAAGAAATTGAAAGATATAAAGAGCAAATGATAAAAAAATCGTTGAAATAATACAATAGGAGTCTCACTTCATACCTCCTCTCAGTCACCTTCCTCTCTCGCATTTTATCCACCCGCTAAAAACCTGTGCCCATGCCTCCTCAAGATTGGGCCCATGCTACGCGATGTGTTTACTGTATGTTAATGCCAAAGTTACAGTGGCGTATCTACGGGGGGGGGGGGCACTTGTCCCGGGCGGCTCTTGAAGGGGCGAAAAAAAAAACGCAAAAGAGAGAAAGAGTATACAGGGGGAAAATGAAGGAAAATCATAATCCTTATTAAAGGATTATACGCCGCCCAATCCGCAAGGTAAATGCATTAGAAATACAGTTTTTGAGGGTTTAAGATGCGAATATTTTCTAAAGCTAGGTCGCTTTGCTCCCTCTCATAATTATGTTCTTTCAGGATCTCGTAATTTCGCACCCCCAGTATAATGTAGTTCTTAAATAGCTTTTTTTTTTAATTTGAAAAATAAAGATGTAATTGTCGTTGCTTTGCTCGCTATCATGACTTTGTAAGCATTCTGCCTCTTGCAAAATAATGAGCCCCAATGTAGGATAAAGTGCATGAAATTGGATTTGCAGATGTTCAACAATTAAAAGAAATCTGAATTTTCGGTCGACTTGCTAAGTTCCTTGACTATTTCTCAAGGGTTTGCGTTAATTTTGCTCCCACTTTTATAAGGGAGTGAATAGAAATCCGTTTATCAATATACGAAATTAGAACTTCTCTACCGCTCAATTGCAATGGTAAATAGCAACATTTTCTGGGTAAAATGCGTAAGAAATTGTGTTTTTTAGGGTTAAAAATGCAACAGCAACAAACTTCCGCTCGGTCGCTTTGCTCCCTCGCTTGTACAGTAACGTAGAAAGCTTTGGGCACTCGGGGAGGGGGTGGGGGCGCAACAGTTATTTACCCGGGCGCCATAATCCCTAGATACGACGCTGCAAAAAAATATTTGTATTTTTACAGGGGAAAAAATACAGATTTGTTCTGTTTATTATAAAGACAGCAGTTGTGATGTTATTTTTACATTTTTCCCGTAAAAGTACCTCATTTGTAATTGCGAAACTGAGTTACATCAGAAACTTGTGATTTTAAGGCAAAATAGGGTTTTTATACAGCTTTTTTTTTGTAATTTTACAGTTTAATTTTTTTACCTTTATGTATTGTAGGACTCGGGTTCCAACGCAATTCCAGCACACTCTTAAACAGAGCAGAGACAGCACAGCAGAGGTGTTGTTCAGATGGAAGTCTACTGGCTAACTCTCTGTAACCAGGTTTTAATGTGTAATCGGATTACATAAGAACCTGTTATCTGAATTACAGATCTGAAATGTATGCTAAAATTACATACAGCATGTATTTTTACAGCAAATTTCTGGCGACTCTGCTGATATCAGATTTTTGTAATTTTACAGTACTTTTTTTTACAGTGTAAGTTTCTTGATCAAAATCAGTTATACTGTAAGTTCAATATGCACTGGAGTTATCTGTCCTGCCGAACCAATATCCTTCTCCTTTATAAATGCATTGTTCTCATTCGGGAATTCCAATACTTGTTGCGAGATTTACCATCACGAAAAATAAACTTTAGCAGTGAATTGTACCCTCAGAAAGACGGCATATGGAGCGAATAAACTGGTGACTCACCCCCATTCTTTAAAGAAATCAACAACAAAATATCAATTTTTAAAAATGCAAGAGTTTTATAAGGTCCCAACTATTAGAGAGTCTGGACCCCGTCTTATGAAGAGTTGCGATTGATTCGAATCGATCGCAACTTAAAATTAATCGCAACTGTGTACTTAAGAGACAGGAGTTGCGATTGATTTCAAGTTGCGATCAATTCGAATCAATCGCAACTGTTTATAAGATGGGGCCCTGCTGTACCCTCACAGACATGGTACAGGCTTACCCGACAAAAGCTCTTGCTTGAATAGATTTACACCTTCTTCCATGTATTACCCTTATTCAGTATACATTATTTATATCATTTGAATATTTTGTAAAATGTAAAAATAATATACTGGAAGATGATAAATATTACTGTGAATTGAATAGATACATCTACATCTAGATGTTAGAATTGAAAGAAATTTGTTGTTTGACTGCTTCCTATAATGTGAATTCCTACCAAAGGAACATCGTTCATCATTGTGTGTGGGTGTGGTAAGTCCAGTTTTATTTGATTTGATTTGATATTCATTTATTTTCTTCTGCATGTTTCACATTTTACAAAGGTATATGCATAATTCGGCTTAAGTATAACAAATATAATTACAATCATATTCGGGGAAACAATGAGTATAAAATGAATAGGCGGTAGGAATTAATCTTAAATTAACCTTTGCCAACTTACTGATATTTTAATGAAAAGCAGAAGATGGACTGTCACTATAAGCAAGTGCTTGATGATGTGGCAACCCAATCATATTCAGATAATTAATATATTTGCTGTGCGGAATGGATGACAAATTATATTATGACAATTATACTTTCCCCTTATAATTAATTTAAACTGCATGATACGTTTTTGATGGGAATGATGAAAAAAGGGGTTGGGGGCTAGTGCAAAAAAATAACTAAAAGTGAAAATAATAATACAATATTTGACCCCCCCATAGATTAATAGATTATTATTCCCTCTGTGCTCGTTATTGTTTTTTTCCAAGTTTCATTTATTTATCTTATATGATAGTAAACTGAATATTTACATAAACATGCATGTTGTTATTGTGTTAGTTTTTTAATTTTTTTTTCAAATTGCTTACCTTTTCTTTATGACAACATTATTTTTATTCTTTGGATAGGAGCGAAGTTTACAAAGATTTATATCAATATTGCTTTGAAATAGAGTATTTTGAAAGGTGAATCTATTTCTTACATTCTTACACTTACTTCTTGGCTCGGTATAGTATTCATTTATATCATCAGTATCCATGCCTATCGCTATCTAAATTTCTTATATGTTATTCCGAATGTCTATGAAATATTATGGTATTCAGTATTATATGCACACCTATACAATATGGAGATTTCAATATTGGGAAACTCTTTAGAAACCTGGGCAGTCCAATTAAGAATTTATCAAAGTCTATAGACAAGCTGGGATGTTGGGCGCAAAATGCTTCGACTTCACGTAGTCAGTTTGTTACCGGAGCGTCTCGCTTGATTCATCACAAATATTGTTTCGCACTCTTGTGTTAAACGTGATAAAAAGAGGCAATTTTTCATTTCGGCTTCCCTCCATTAAACCCCGAACTGCAAGTGTATGGATGTGCCGCGCCAAGTTCCCCCGTTCGAGATTCAGTTCAAGAAGTACGCACGACCGGTATGTGTGAAGAGAATGAGGAAAGGAAAGAGATAGATAGATAGATAGATAGATAGAGAGAGAGAGAAAAAAAAAGAGAAATAGAGAGAGAGAGAGAGAGAAAGAAGACTGAGTGTGAGGCAGAGGGGAGAGAAAGAGTGTGAGATAAGGAATGTGAGAGAAAACTAGAGATAGAGAGAGAGAGAGAAAGAGAGGAGTAGGAAGAGGAGAAGGAGGATGATAGAGAGAGAGAGAGAGAGAGAGAGTATGTGTGCAGGTGTGCGTGTGTGTGTGTGTGTTTCGTGAAGGGGGGGGGGGGGGGGGGGGTGTGAGGTAATAATTTTCTGTTTCATAGGGCAAAATTACCAATGCAGCTTTCTATTTTTTTCTCTTGTGTCTTTTTTGTCCTTCTCCGCCGGAACATCTTTTCCTATTTCAGATTTTGTTATCATCCCACCCCCTTCATATAACTTCTTTTACTTCTTCTCCTCCCCCCCCCCCTTTCCCCGAATCAACCCACGTCAACGTTTCCGTATATTCTGTGTATGTTCGTCATTCATTCTCTCTCGTTTTGAATTCACTCCTCGGCCTTCCTCTTTTGAATCCATTCTCCAGTTCACACCTCCATAAATTGAATATCGCAACCGGAGTTGGCAAAATAATAAGACATTCATTATTTTGCCCCCTCTGCCGTTCCCGTCCATGCAAAGAAGCAACATATATTATATATTTAAACCCATTTCTAGGCAAAGGGTAAGTGTTAAAAATGGATGTTTGCCTCCTTTCAGATGCTTAGATATTTCTGTAATTCAATTTATATTGTTAAACCCACTAATATGCCCGTATTAAATCACAAGATATATATATATCTTTCCCATTTTAGATAATAAGGAAATGTATTCATATCTTCAGAGGAAACTAACTTTGTTACGTAAGATTTGACTACCGAGAAAAACTACAAAATGTTCTTTTAAAAACCTTTTTTCGCTTGAACGAAACTAGTACGAGAGCTAGTTCTCGGTAGAGCCGAGGCGTGAAGTCAACGTGATTTGGTTTGAATCAATCTCGGGGTGTGCGCTCGCTCTTCGCTGCCGCCAACCACCCTCCGCATTGGACATCGCCCGGCCAGCTAGCAGGCGAGCAAACGAGAGAGCGCGACTTCGATTTGGTAAAGACCGTGCGCGACGAATCGGGACGACGGCCAATGGTTCGTAACCGTCATGCTTACTGATGCAAGGGTGATACACTGGGTATTTTGGCTTACTGGATAAGAAGAAGAGAGAGTGAGAAAAAAAGCGAACATCGAAATGCATTTGGATTGCCTCTTATTTATCAAATCATCAAGATATATACTTATAAAAAATATGTATACATTATACATATATCACTTTCCATAGAAACATTTATATTGGTTGTTACTGCGAAGGTGACTTCAAAGCCATTAACAACTGCTTCGCACTTCCCTTTGAAATCTCGTATTTACATTTTATATAAATCTCTCCCTTTTTTACTTTCTAGTTCTTTTAAATTGTCATTTTCATCACCTATTTTTTCATTGTCTTTGCTTTCACCCGTTTGGTGTTCAGAATTCTTTTGCAAGATTAATCGAGAAATTAAATGTTCAGCTAGAACGTTGAATACTGTATGCCAAACACCAAATCAATCAAGTAGAATTCTGTAACCCTGGAAATGATTGTTGTTGTTGAGGAGGAGTTCTTTATCAGTCACAAAACAAAACAAAACAAAATAAGAAATTACTGGTATTATTTTAAATTTGAAAAAAAATGATACAAATCACATTCAGTTTAATTTGTTTCAATTTAATCCAAAAGATATTACAGTTATTTCAAAGAAACAACCAAGTTTTATATCACCAGCAAAAATCAATTGCAAAAGTAGCAAAATGCTTCCATGATACTTTTCATTCAAAAATAATGGAACTATTTAAACAGATGATATTGGTATGTCAGTGTATGATCAAAGAAATGCTATTGACTGACATCTAGAAATCGATTAAAAAAAATTGTGGTTTCAGTTTCGTTTGATTATTAATCATATTTCAGCACGTTGCTGATTTAAAATAGAACTCTGAAATGTAGGTATGATTGTTTCAGTAACTTTTAAAAATCCTTATTTTGGAAATTTGCTCTTTCAACTTTTAGAAAAATTATTAAATTAGTACTAACATGCGGGTGCGATGGAGGTACACGTTAAGCCCCCCAGTCAAGTTTCATTTTTATTTACATATCAAATTGACAGAAAACAAGATATCTACAATAAAATATCGAGCACGAAGCAAGTGCAATGAAAAGCGTAAACATAATCTACAACAAATGGCTTCCCATGCAGACGTGTCTATTATTGTGGAATTGTTATGCTTTTGATTTTAAGTATATTAAAATATTATCTACAAGTTCAAGTAACATTTAGATATGAAAGGATAAGACAACGTTTTAACTTTGAAAAAATAACTATTTAAATATCTCGACTTTAACCTTCGTGTTGTTGTTTTTTGTTTATTTAAGGTAATTAACTTAAATTGATAAAGTATTGCAAATAACATATTTGGAGTTTGAGTTTGAATGATTAATAGTCAATGTAAGAGAAGCTATATTTGTTTTATGATTGTTTTGTTGTACGAATGATAGAATTACTGTATATAACATTTAAAAAATTTGTCCAAAATTGATGGAGTTTTCTTAACAGCTGAAAATCACGCCGGGCAAATGGAATTAATTTCCATCGGTATTTTAATGAAGGATTTTTAGGTGGAAAGGCTCGTCTTTTGAACGGAATTCCCTTTTCCCAAGCAACTCGAAAAGCAATGAAAATTAATCATAGTGACATGTAACCAATGATCCAAGCGACCACTATATCTGCATAGTAATAGACCATAATGAGGTTTGGCCGTCATGTGAGTTCAAGTCGAATAATAAAGAACATTAATGCCCCTGTCCCACCAGCAATCCGAGTCTAAACTGACCGATAATCTACACAATTTTGTCCATTCGGGGGTAATGTTAATATTGGTTTGTATTGTTATCGGTCCCGTGTCGGTCTTGCCAGTGTGACTTGGGTACGTTACACATGGTGGGCAAACGATCTTTCTGAACTGAAAGATAAAACTAATAGTAATAGATATCAATGTCTTTGAATGTTTTGATTGCCACCAAAATAATTTATTAATTGTTTGAATATTTCATCCTAGCATTTTTGTCCCCATTTAGGGTAAGTTTGTGTTAAGTACATTTATCTTTTATTTCAATGAGTGTTTTATGATTTAAAGTAGTTTCATTTAATTCTGATTCACCTTAATTCTATGTGATTTGTGTATGAAATTACACTACAACAATGGTTATTAGCATTTATGATTTAGTTATTTTATCGAACTTCATGTATTTTTATTTGTATAAAATGTGGCTTTAATGTTAATATGTATTTTTTAGAAAATGGTATCTCTTCCACACACGCACGCCCACCCATACACCCCTGCACACAAATGCTGATTTTTAATTATCCAGATAGACAGCATTATTCTTTTTTTTTTCTGAGCTTTCTGATACCTCCTTGATTGCAAACACAGAGGGAAAGTGTATTTATGTGTTTTAATATACCGTTTTAACTAGAACTGAGCAACGTTAATGCTATCGGCATACAAAAATAGTTTCCTGAATAACAAATTCAATCAACCTTTTCCCGCTTATGGAAAAAATTTGTTTATCTCAAAAAGTTTCTATTTTTAATAGGATGAAATGTATTGCACTTCCATGAGATAATTTTTATGAATTAATCAAATTTAATCAAAATAATATAGAAATATACAAATTTGAGCGGCGAATTGGGCATTGCGTCACAGTTTCAAGTAGAAAAGTAAGTTTCACTGAATGATGTTCCAGTTATCAGTGTGTGTGTTCTAAATTTTAAAATTCTACTTATGTAGAATAGATATCCATAAACTGGGACAGTTATGCCAAAATGACACATTAAAACTTTCACTAGGCATGCTAGGGTAGGGCAAATATATCTCAGGACATTATTTCACAAGACAGAAGTATCGGCTGTGTACTGTCACCTTGCTCCCTGGTTGAAGGCGCGAAGACTCTTCTCCATATCGACGTGATTCCGTCACGAGCTGGTACCTCCACATATCCACTCTTCTTACCTTTTCCCTTATACCTTTCCAACTTATAACTCCCTATCCCACTCTCTTTTCTCTCTTCCCACCAACCTCTCTTCATCTTCCCTCTTCTTATCTCCCCCCTCTCTCTCTCTTCCTTTTTTTCTTTCGCTCTCTCTCTATTTCTCTTTTCTTTTTCTATATCTCTCCCTGTTTCTCTTTCTGTTTTTCTACCTCTTTCCCTTCCTGTCTGTCTTCCATTATGTTTTCTCCCCTTCTACATCATTCTTTCGCAATTCTCTCTCGTCTTTCCCCTTCTACTTCCATTCTTAGTCTCTTTCTCTTGTACACTCCCCAACCCCCTCTCTCTCTCTCCTCGTGTATTTTAATTCGGTTTACTGCACCTTTCCAAAGTCTTCCGTTCAATGGTCATCATGATGCATCTTAGTAATTTTAATTCCAGTATGCTGTGAAGTTAATTTTCAAAACATTTTCCAAACCATTCCTCCCGCCTCTTTCCTCTTTCACCTGAACTTTCTCATCACTCTCACACACATCCTATATTTCATCCGATCTTAACTCGGCGTATCTCATCTTTATCCTTTTCCTTCCCACGCCCATTTCTGCTTCCAGAAGCTGTTTTTAAATTTCCAGTCGAGATGAGCTATCGACCTCACGAAGCAGCTCCCGGTGTCGTGTACTTTTTGCTGTTGGGGCTACCACGGCTCGCTCGTAATTCTCACCCAAGCAGCATGCATGGGCAGTGGCGTAGCGTGTGTCCAGCGGCTGAGGGGGCACTGGTTTCACGGTGATGGGGGCACAGGACTTACTTACGACATGAGTTGGATGAATTAAAAGGACGAAAAGGTCATCGATTAAAGGGATGGAGTAGGGGAGGATATATTATACAAAGTAATATATACTGACATGAAAGGGTCTGGTTGGAAATATGGCCCCCGAGGTGACGTGAAGCAAGACTTTTTTCATGAGGGGCGCAGCCCCGAAGGAAAATGGTCGTCTTCACGTCACAGAGGGTGCCATAGTTTAACCAGAAACTCGAATGTAGGCAGTATTATTTGATTTATATCCGTCATCATGAACAAAGGCCTAATTCTACTCATCTACTTGATCATGCACAGTGCCGCACACGTACGTACACCAACAGTTTGAAGAAGTGATGAATTTGCGCGGATATCAAACGCGTAATGATGACATCATCACCACCAGTACTGTGCATGCTGCCTAAAACAATAGATACGCGTAAATGAATGTCGTCACAATGTAGTACGCGCTGACGTCAGCAGGAAAAATGAAGTAGACGGCAGGAAACGGCTTTTCTAGTAAATCTATTAATTTTCTTGCTGTGTACACTACTAATGCAACAATATTACAATGAGGGATATATGTTCTTTTCACGTTTCCTTCTCATCTCCTTTTCTCTTTTCTTTCTCTCTTTTCTTTGACATTCCATGGGAGGGTGGGGGGGGGGGGGGGATATGCCCCTCTTATCTCCGCGGCGGCGCCACTGTGCATGGGCCCCCGTATACACCGGCTTACTGTCTCATGGTTTATCCCGTCCAGTCTAGAGGACATTTATGAGTTCATCACACCGCATCAATTTATGACACTTGGTGATATGAGACACAGAGATGGAAGTATACAAATCCCCAACCACCTCCCTAATAGAAAAATAATGATTTTTCCCTCGCGCCTTTAATGCCCCCTTCTTCCATATGAAATGTATAAACCTTACCTATAAGGTGTTTTAAAGGTGGGATTGCTTTTAGATTCAGCTTACTCCAATTTTTATGAGGGCAATGCATTTTGGGAAAATTCCATTAATAGGGATTCCTTGAATTTGTGGGGAAATTCTGAATCTAAACTTGTTTAAACTTTGCATGATAGAAAGGGCACTGGATAATCAATTAACGTTACATATAATTCATCGGACACAAAAAAAATATAAGGGAACTTATCATTGTGTTTAGATAAATCTTACATGATTAGGATGGAAACGTCTGGGTTAATCGTCAACATACTCACTTTTCAAGAATTAAATTACATGTAATTATTTTTTCTTCCATTTCAATCCGTATGATGTAGGTGAGGCTCTAAGGGGCTGATATTAAAAATAAAGAGTGAATTCTTCAAATTTTATAATAAGTACATAATATCTATTTTATCCACTTCTACATTTCACTTCTATTGTTTCCGTTATTCAAATTTCAATTTCGATTTTCAAAGGAATGTTAAGTTGTTTTTGTTTTTATTATTTTTGTGTCGAGCCTAATGACCAAGTTCAAAAGCTTGGCGAGTTCAATAATTGCCATAAGCATGTCATGGTTGAATCGGCTTTTAGTTATGGCTGTAAACAAGAAATCTGATGACGTATATACATACTTTCAGAAAACAAAGTCAAATGGCATATTCTATCTGTTGTGTGGGGTCAGTTAGGATATAGACATTCCTAATTGGTGAAAAGAGTAAATTATTCTGCTGAGTATACCTTAGTTATTTCCAACAACATTTCAATTTTCATTTACACGCATTTCTCATTTATGGTTGAATTAGAAACATCCTTTTATACACAATTCTATAATAATTAGGTAGCATATATAAATATAATATAAAAAGAGATTATTATTATTATTCCTGATGATCAATATTCCTTTTGGTTAGCTTTTGAAAGAATATTTCACACCCGCACAACATACATACTTTATTATGAAGGCAAATATATATTTGATAATTCATGATTATAATGACGTCCTCTGTTGGCGCATCCATTCATTGCCCTTTCATGTAACTTCTTCATAAATTATAATAGGCTAAGATATAATAAAATAAGAAAGTGACCACCTCTCTACCCAAATATGAGCTGAAAGTTGCACGAATATGGGAAGTTTCAAAATTCTTCCTCGCCTCGTAGAAAATGCTTAATACTGGCGATATTCCGTTGAACATAGAGGCAAAATTGTCATTTAGTGGTGAATCTCTAGATTAATATTTTCAGTATGTATTGAAATAGTTCGATTTGTAATGTCTTATGTTCCATGAAACTTACAACGAAAATTATGAACTTCAAAACAAATATTTTCCTACATCTGTAGAAAATAAAATATTGAAAAACAGTATACGCATAAAATGCGCAAAAACACAATTGTTTTCATTGTATGTAAATAATGTTGCCGGAATATATTCAAAATTTAAAAAGCCATATACACTGTATGTGCAAGAAAACTTTTTGTATATTTTTAGTGGGGTTGGGGGATCACCTGCAGAACATAATTGTAAGAAAAAAAAGTGGCTGTAGATAAAGACAATATTTGATTGAGTAGATGGATTTATAGGATTAATGAAACGGAAATGATTAAAAAACGAGATTACAATTCAAATTTCGCTTCCGCTTCTCACACATCTTTCTTCAATACACAATATATTTCATTTGTTTTACAATACAATCTCGGTTTAACTTACTGAAAGAAACAAAATTCGAAACAAAACTAAACAATGGATGACCGTATCAACTGTTGAAAATTTCAAAAATAGATATGCGTTGTAAAGAATAAACTGTTTGCAAACAGCCCGAACAAAAGGAAGTAATATGGGAAGAATATGGTAATTTCACGAGTGTTGCGGAGCTATTCTTCTCCGCGTTCCGCTCTCAGCTCCAGGGATTTCCTCATTAACTTTTGGGAATGCTTTGACGTCAAGAACATTGAAAAATATGATAAATAAACAGAAGATTGGTGACCATGCATGAAATTGTGTTTGTACGGATGGCTAGCTGGTTATACCACTGAATTCAGTTGTGAGATAAAAAGAAGGGAAGGAGACTGAGAAAATAAGGAGTGGAGAAAAAGAACACGCGTGGTTTTAATCTTTGCATGTAGCGTTTAAGTTGATCAAAGGCACCCTCAAAATTGCTGATTTATTTTCTGGGATTATTTGTATTTTTCTCCCTACGGAAGGGGGTAAAAGGGGTGCACTTTTGTTAGTGAAAGGTTGAGGGCGGGGGGATAAGAAGGGACATACATGAGATTGTTTTGATGTAGATTGGAGCGAGATGAGAATAGATGGGACCGCATGACAAGTTAGGATTGTACCGTGTCAATCTTCATCTGGGCTGCCGAAAAAGTACAGGTTGGGGTCCATGTAGTAGCAAAGCACGGGACTCGTTTGTGACTTGGGATCCGGCTAGAGAAAGAGGTGTGTATACGAGTGTTAGAGTAACGGTGTGAGTAGATGAAGATACAAACTTTTATGTCAACAAAAAATAAAGTGAACTTTTACTAGAAGGATGAAGGAGGAGGAGGAGAAGAAAGACAAGAATGGGAAGAAGAAGCAGAAGAAGAATAATTTGAAGAAGAAGAAGGAGAAAAAGAAGATGAAGAAGAAGAAGTAGAAGAAGAAGGTGGAGGAGGAGAAGAAGAAGAAGAAGAAGGAGGAGGAGGAGGAGGAGGAGGGGGAGGAGGACAAGGACAAGAAGAACAAGAAGAAGAGGAAGAATAAGAATAATAAGAATAAGAATAAGACTAAGGGGCATGAGAGGAGGAGGAGAAGGATGAAAAAGAAAAGAAAATTAAGATCCGAGAAAATAATTGTGGCCTTGAAAACAAACAATATACAAAATGACTGACGGTCATTATTTTTCTTCCCTTTTAACATTTCGTTCATAATAGAAAATCATGCTTCACGTTCCTGCACATAACTTTCCTTAAACAAATGGTGGACACTGCTTGTAACACTCACATACAAAAAAAATGTATACACATTATATCAAGGAGAAATATTCGGAAGGGAAGAAAAAAAAATAAAGAAGATCACAATTTAAATAGATGAAGGTGATTGGCTATCACAATAGGCGACTGGTCCATAGAACTAGTTTTAAAATGTTTAATGAAAGAGTATAGAACCATGAACCGATTATAGAAGAAGGAAGAAAAAAAGAGCATTTAGAAAAAAATGGATATAATAGTAGAAAGCGGCGGGAGTCAGGGAGAGATAGCAGATAGAGAGAGAGAGAGAGAGATAGAGATAGATAGAGATAGAAAGAGAGAAAGGAGAGTGTGTAAGGAAGAGAGAGAGAGAGAGAGGGGGGGGGGGGGGTAGGTGAAAGAGGGGAGGGGGAGCGGCAAAGCGTATGGGCCATACTATACGTACACAAACACGAGGGATCGCACGGAGCGGCGCCAATTTCACGTATGGTATACGGTATATGTATACGGTAACGGTAGTAGATTGTGTACACACTGTATGTTGAATTTCCCGTCTATTACATGCGTACTTTTCTGGGTAGTGTTGCACTAAAATTACCACAAAAACAATGAAAAAAGTACAAGTTGATTAATATTTAATGAAATATTCTATTCATACAGACTTTGTCCTTTATTCTTCTTTTTTATGTCAAAGAATCAACATTTCTGCACATAAATTTTGAGAAGAAAAAAAAACCCACAGTGAGCAAAATTATCTCATCTTTCTTCTACCTTTCATTTTTGAGAATAATTATGTACAATACATTCACTGGAAGGTGAATTCTGAATCGACGCACGATCATTTATGTCGAAATAATTATGATGATTCATATATCGTCTGTTTGGAGCCAAAAGGGACTTAACTCATATAGTTTAACACCCTTCTGGCTCTCATTAGACGATATACTCGGTCAAAATGTCAATACCATAAATTTATTATAGTTTATTTCCCCCCAATTTCAAAGATGGTATCCATACTAATAATACATTGGTGTAATATCCATCACAAAGAATGTCATCTGAAGCTAAAAAGGTTCACGTACTTAGTTTCAAGAATCTTGCTCACAGTTATATTTTAAAAATACACTTCGTAAAACTGTGACAGGGAATCTAAAAAGAAAACAAAGGAAAACTAAAATAATTTCAAATTACAAATAGATAAAGGCCCGAATATTATTGTCTCTATCTCCTTATTGTTTATTACTCAATTTATTATACTTTCATTTCTCAAGGTTATAATTATCGGTTTTCTTGAAAATTAAGAAAAAGCTGATAGTTTTGTTTCCTGTCCAAGCCTACATAATCTTAATTTAAAGCCTCTATACAAAATTATAAACATCACGAACGGCATCGAAATAAATACACATAATCTATTTTTGTTCATCAATCCAAATCGATAAGGAGATGAACAGTTCATTTTGCAGTATAATCATATTTTCTATTTTTATGATAAAATGCTAATTTTAGAAATAGACCTCCAAGGCAGTCATGGGACTGTCCCACAATACAAGATTCCAAGCATTTCTGCAGTCCCGTGGTGACAACCTTTTACCAAGATGACTTTGCTATAATAAGGAGACCCCAGTCGAATGAACACCACCCATCAGCATCCCCACACCGGGAAAATAAAAAAGAGATCCCACATATGTTTGACATTCTCCTTATTTTGTTTTCAAGACTCGAGTTTGACAGCGTCAGACAAGGCTCAAAAGGTCGAGATAATGTGAGTAAGATGGCGTCAAAGAAACGAACTCTTAAACTTTCCATAACCAAAGGAAAACCAACAGAAAAGCGACCCCCTTTTCTCGTTTTCTTGATGTCAATTAAATGTGTGAAGATGACAGTGACTGCGTCTAGTATTTCAAGTTGAAATAAAAGTGCCACCCTGAGACCTTCACAGTTTTTTTCCACATTCAAAAGCAATTAGTGCAATATCTTTCAAAGCCAGAAAATGAAATTCTTAAAGTGGTTTTGTAGTTATGATCTGGGGAACATTGCAGGTCCTGGCTTCGAGACCACGACAGTGCGCTGCAGCGCGCTGGTGTCCTAAAGAGAAGCATTAAACATTAATTGTTAAATCCTTGGCCTAGGACTTAAAGGATAGTCCACCCTGACGTCAAGTTGATTTCAAAAGAAGCAGAAATAATAAAGAAATAAATTAGTGAAATCTTGAGCAAAATCCGATAAAAAATAAAAAAGTTATGAATATTTAAATCAAACACAAATTGGCAACTCTGTGACGTAGCTTGCGAGCCCCTCTCCCATTTGCTTTTTAGAAAATGTCATAAATGTTAATTTTCTTAGTTGTTGGTGAAGGAATACATTCCTATCGTGGGTCTAGCCATTGGGGAATACTTAATATATGTAATGGGGGATGTAAGGGGGGGGGGGGGGGCACAGTCTTTTTTGATGAATGGAATACGATCGAGTGGGGGTAGGATGTGGGAGAGGTCTGTTCTTTTTTTCCCACGTTGTCCCTTCTCCTATTTTTTGTTCGCCATTTGATTGCGATTACGTGTCCCGATGCCCCAGGTAGCTCCACCACTGCCTAAAGCCATTGTTGCTTACATTAGGCACAAGAGTATAGTAATGATATTATTAGTGGCATTTGAAATTTCAATTTAAGCATTAGTTATAAATAAATAAATAAATAAATAATATATATATAATGAATGAATGAATAAATAAACAATACATAACTAATATATAAAGTTATTTATAATTATTATTGTTAATGAAAAAAAATATTCATTGCACTTAAATCATCACATTTTGATGGGGGTCTTAGAATGAGAGAGGGAGATGGGGAGAGAGATAGAAATAAAGGAAGAAAGAGAGATTAAGAGAGAGGGAGAAAGAGGAAGAGGGAGGGATATACGGAGAGAGAGAGAGAGAGAGAGAGAGAGAGAGAGAGAGGGGATAAATAGAGAAGGAAAGAAAGAGAAGTAGTAAGAACTTTATGCGAGTATATATACTGTAAATAGCTATTAAGGAATATGATGAGGAAATGTTAATAAGGTTGACCAAAGAGATGTATTGTGATAAAGATGTGTATCGGAGGCGTGCAGGCGCAGAGAGAAGGTTAGCCGCGTGCGCGCACAAACTTTGGGCATCCTCTATTCAAATCGGTCGCCTTTTTAAAAACGCAGCGCGGCAAACGTTTAGACTGAGGGTATACAGGAGATAAAATTATCATTTTGTTGCTTTGTTCATTTACAAAGTTCGTTGTCATTACAGAGAGCTAGCCGTGAGGTGGATTGGGCATGCGCCCGGGTTTACTCGCATCTCTTTTCTCACTTCGTTCCAAACCGTTCATGTGTGAAGCATTCTGGTTGGATTGGTTTCTCACTATCACGTGGTTCGTCTCACTCATAACATATTCTAATATTTTTTCTCTCTGACCTTACAGCGACACAAGTTTGCGATTCATCAAAGCGAACACATCAGATGTAGAGGACGAGTTGTGTATCTGTCTATTAGTCAAAGACCCGAGTGAGATAGTACAGACTCTGGAGCCAGCCGTCAAAGTCAAGCCGAGCGGAGTTACAAATCACTTGGCAGTTGCCCCCAACTCAACCAGAAGTCAAACAAGGTCCTCGAGACAAATGAGCTCGTATTTCGCACATCCGATGGCTGGTGCCGAATTCCACCACACCGGTGGCTCAAATTACCCTCAGCAGTCGGTAGGGAGCTACGCGTTGACCGCCGAAGGGCCACAGCACTCCTCCCATCGCCATCA
Organism: Heliocidaris erythrogramma; assembly: GCA_025617745.1. Lineage (NCBI taxonomy): Eukaryota > Metazoa > Echinodermata > Echinoidea > Camarodonta > Echinometridae > Heliocidaris > Heliocidaris erythrogramma. Next base: position 65,138,785 of record CM046853.1, read on the forward strand.
GCACTACCAGGCGGGCAACCCTGTAGCTAGCCCGCCGGCCAGCTACGCCTACCCCTACACCGAGGACAGCCTTCACTCTCTACAAAACGGCTACTACACCATGGAAGGGGCAACCGGCATGGATGCCACGACAGCGATTAACCACCATCATGCCGCATCAGTAAACTCTACTTGCGGGTACACGGTAGACTCCTGCTACCAGACATCGCCCGCAGGCATGGGGGCCATGTCCCGTAGAAAGACACCCACTAACACCCCTCCAGTCACCCTCTCGGACTGTGCGTCAAACGCAAGTCCTCCGACGAATATCAACAACAACAATAACAATCACCATGGCTCAATAAAAGGCTCAGGGAAGGGACAGAGCAACGAACAAATCTACCCCTGGATGCGTCGTATACACTCCACAACAGGTCAGTAGTAATTAACTTCCTGATTAATCAACTAATAATTACCCTACAAGATGCCCCTATCATGCCTATAGCTTATTACGAGATAACAATAATCCATCATCCTAAATGACGCTGACTTCTTTACAAATTATTTGATTCATGAACCCCTGACCTTTTTTCAATCTACTTCATCAACAAATTCATTCGATTCGCCAACGACTCTACACAGCGAAATGATCAAAAAGCCCCTCTTAAAAGTTTTGGCAATTAGCTAAAGAGGCATAAACATTGAACTTGGGTTTCTATTCACCCTCCTACACCACCTTACAACCGAATCGCTCCCATTCAAAGAAAATTCGTTGCTGTTTCTGATCTATTGTGCCGCTATGTCGCCAGTCAGGCATATCGGCTTGTCGATACTTTGTTACTGTGTCAATACACCATCTATCATTTTTCCCTGTCTACCCTTTTTCATTTTGCGGTAAATATTGGTATCTAATCCCAACTCATCGCTTTCAAACTTATTTTGCCAGTGAATACAACGAGCACAAAAAAGTTTTTGAGCGAGCGAGCCCCTCTTGTTACCCGTGGTCGTTGCTGGAAGCAAGCCCTCCAGCGGGCATTGTCCCCGCCAAGTTCTGTCTTCAAAGCCCGCTTTATACCAATGCTAACGAATTTTCGACTTTATGAAAAGCTCATTGTAACATCTTATATTATGGCGCGGGGAGCTAAGAGAGGCGGTGAAGTCTGGCATAATTTAGAACCACTACACAATGCGATACAACAATAATTAAATATTGACTTTGAATGCAAAACGATACTTTAGTCAAGTACAAGAAAATACTTATTAAAACGAAATGCTCAATACATTGCAATCGTTCACTCGAGCAAATTTGTGAAGATCTTGTGATCAATAGCATAAGTTAGAAAAATCAAACAACTACTTGTTTTTTCATTAGAAAGCATAACCTCTTTTGATCTTCCATTGTCAGATTGTATATGCGTATGGGCTTGCACTTAAATTGTTTTTTATGATTATTTTTTTAAACGCATAAATGCATATTGCTATGCTAAATGTTGTTGGAAAATCTGTGTAAGGTTTCAATACATTTCCTTAATAGATCAAGGTAATTTGATTGCTAGAATAATTTAATAGATTTTGTGATTTACATGTTGATATATATTGTTGTCAAGAAATCATTTTGAACATCAAGGCACTGTTTTTTTCTAATCATGCTAATATCTATCATATTTTCTTATTCTGTATTAGCTTTTCTAAAGTCACTTTCAATTGTGTATTCATGAGTCTTCGTGAATTTTCTTTTCATTTTATGCTTTTTATGTCTTAAATGAACATCGAAAAACTCATTTATCTGGTACACGAGGTTCTGTGCCTTTCCCCCCATTTTATTCGTTTTCATTAATAGAGAGTAACACCCGTCATTGCCCGTGCTTCCTTTATCAATACGGTATTAATTTACATGTAAACTCCCTGAAATATAATATACACAGTTCTATAGGATCAAGCAAATTGCTGGGGAAATATTTTGACACATGAGATTGCAACATCAATCGACAAAGCAAAAACCAATTTGAAAGTGATAGTCTGCATTTTAAACGTTATTTGTTTTCATGTTCCACTTTCACAAGTAAGTAGTTTTGTTAATATAGCACTTATTTTACTTTGCAATAGACCGGTTTATAATTTGCAAAGAGATTGTATAACATTCCGTCTGTCATCTGTAACTGTTTGCTTCAGTCTACGAATATTAAAAACGAAATCAATGTAAAACTGATCTTTCGGTTTTGAATTGATAAGAATTTCGCATTATCATCGCTACTGACACTTTGAATCAAACGCAGTCGGGTCAGACGACATATTCCGTTTCCATCGGTTCACGGATAAAATGCACGCCGACAGGAGCGGCCTAAAGAGGGCGAAGGTTCGCTATTGTACGTTGTGGCGCACGGAAAGTCAAAGAGAAATATGAATTTAGCAAATTCAGAATTTTTCAATTAAATCACTGCGAATTATGAAAGGGCAGCGTGAAGGGGAATCTGGACTTAATACATTTGCATAATGTTTGTCTCTCTTAGTAGAGCAAATGGGAAAACATAATGCTCTTTAGTACATGGGGTATAAAGCGGTATTTCGCTAAGGATTGATGAACAACAAAGATTCATTCAGCCCATTTTCATTTTTGTTATTTCAACTTTTGATCTACTAATATGTTCATGGACGTTTAAATGTTCCTGAAAATGTTCTGCTAACTATATTAAATATTGAAAACATTTTGATATAGTTCTCAGTTTTACTCTCGCGTCTGAAAATGTAATTCACATTTGTACTAGTTGCAAACTTATAACTTAGCAGACTACGTGGTTCTCTGTATCAAAAGAAAAGTGGGCCTAATTTCGTAAAAATTAAAAACAAATTGTTTTATGTATATTTCAAGACAAAGTAGGAAACATAATGTTGTAGGTTCAAGGGAAATTGGAAATACAAAAGACAAGCTTAGGTTCCCCATCTTATATGGAAAGTTGGCAAGGAATACAAACGAGTGATTTGAATGTTCATCATCGCCGACACTATTACATCGGGGAGCGGGCAATAATTGGGTGCGTTGAAGGGGTAATGGTCCACCGTTAACCTAAATCCGCGCAGCCAGTCAAATTACAGTAATCAACGTAATAGCTGAAAATCAAGTAATGGCATTTGTGTGAATGTGCTCGCTGATTTCATCCTGCCTGGAGAACATTACCCGCTTATATTGGTTGCAATAATCTCGTCTGCTGTATCCTTTAGCGTCCCTATTTCATAGTACCCTTGCATGTAGACACATTGACTGTGACTGTGAGTGAGAAAGCAAGAAGCGACATTTATTCACTGAATATAACACGCTTAATTATATTTGTAGGGTTGTTCCATCCAAACGGTCGCATCCAATACTGTTAGTAGTATTTTGCTATTTTGTCATAAATGTTTAATGATTTTGAACAGATACGATGTGGTTTTAAACCGACACTGTGTTCATCTCACATTTATCCAATGTTGATTTCAGTTTCATAAATGGAAACTTATTTAATTATTTCATTTACTGGAAATTGTTCATTTAAACTATTAATCATATTGTCGTCATAATATGATCTCACATTCATGAATAATATACATGTGTTTTTTATAACATTCAACTTGCCAGATGTCTTCCATCACAGATGAAATTGTTCAATTTGAACTTTCAAAAATGAAATATTATCAAGGACGTTACACTAATTATATCATATTTAATAATCTTTTAAACTTCAACTTTCAACTCGCGTTTGTTCTTAGAATTTTTAGCGTAAAGTACATGCCCTTTTCTTTCGTTAAAATTCCTTTTAAAGTTGTTTTAGGATACTGTATTCACTCCGTCCTGTCCGTATTCTTTTTTTCTCGTTTTCGTTATTCGTTTTTATTTAAATGATTAAACTGGAAGGAGATATCAATACCTACTTAATAAACCGAACTTCTGCAATGTAAAGGGAAACTCTAAATGTCTTAGATTTGATGTTCATACACGAGTTACATAGAGACGACGGAGAAACTGTCACCAAGTTGGGGGGGGGGGGGGGGGTGACATCTATTGCCCGAAAATCAAATTCCCAGTTTATAAATATTCCGAGCAAGCGGAGCGAGTGAAAATTGACTCTTTATGATAGTAACACAATGTAATTTTGTCATCAAAATATAAAAAGATATAACATTACAAGTAGACAAATTCGCTGCTCAAATTTGCCCGAATAAAAGGTAAGTCTTGCTTGAAAACTTACGGGACTTCAGCCACCAGCCCCTGCCTCGTACGCCTCTCGCGGCGACCAATGATTAGTTATAATTGCTTAGTGCAATGTAATACACTCAGAAGACATTTCTCCTGAACTGGACCAACGTTTGTAATGCAGCTACAAGGGTTCGGATGGCATCGTGGGTATACCGTAATTTGAATCGGTGCAATTCATTTATATTCAGGGTTCGATTTCAATTACATTCCGTAAGTGCTGTGGAGAATTATTGGAATACTCCCGAATGTATTCAATAAATCATGCTCTAATCATTCTATTATTACGAACAAACTGCCTCTGAGAAAACTCCCTTTTTTGTCAAACTCGAGAATGTGTCAATATTTTGAAATTGATATTAAATTGATATTAAATATGAAATTTTCATCTATAAACATTTAGTTGTCCAATGTTCGTGGTGTTAAAAAGGGGCTCTGCATTTACAGCAGCTCTCATGAAACATATGTTTTTATTTTGCGTATCCAGCACAAAAATACCTTTTCACGCTTGTGTACATTACGATATCAAACTTTCAAAGTAAGAGACTTTTCGTTACTTTAAATTAACATGATCCTGCCATTGTCTTCTTCATTGGTTGTATATTTCAATTTTAAAAGAATACCTCGATGACTGATTGACAGAGTGATTAATTATTAATACTTGCTGATTGTTTTAGCTGATTGCTAATAAGAATTATTTCTGTAGCTATATAAGTAGGCATAAGCCGGTCTCAGACCAGCGATGCACCGTTCTTACCGTCTATTTCTATGTGCAAGATTTTAGGACCTAATAAGATTTTTTTTTTCATTCTTATGCACTTTGGGTTTTCTTACACAGTTTAGAAACGAAACATAATGAAAAGAAAATCTAATGACCATGATGGTCACTATAGGCAACATGCTGTGTTCATGCATCTGTAATCATTCTATAATGTCAAATTTCTTAATCGAGAATACTGATAAAAATGAATATTTTTATAGTTCCAATCGTTCGATGCCTGGTGTATCAATGATTCCATTACTAGTACATGTTATTGGTTATTATTTCATGTTGATATCATTGGCTCTAATTACTCTGTATATGACAATGGTGCGGGGAGGGTTATAGTCCATTACGCACTGTTGATGGTTGATCAAAATATTGACGATATTAGTCTGTTTAGACTTTACCATTTATACGTCAATTATTGCAAAAGTACAAGAATGTAAATCTTTTTCATGATACGTATAAACATATCAGTGCAATATGCACAGGGGAGATAGCAGTTGGGATCCCAAATGGAATGTAAATTTGAATTTGTCCAGAAAATAATTGAATCATAATTCATTTTACAAATTTTTTATCATGATTTATACTTTTTAAAAAGGTACGAGTGAAAAATGAAAGTGTGGAGAGGAGCATATTTCAAATGTAATTATACACTGCGAAGCGGCTAATGTACTGTACATAACAAAGTAATAATGTGTTTATTAATTCAGGTTAATGAACCGACAATACACATGATTGGTATCAATGAATAAATACAACAACAATAAAAAGTACGGGTATAATAACAAACATGATAAAAGGAAAACATGCATAAATTAAAAGGCACCATATGGATAAGTTAACACCCTTTTTACACTATTGGAAAACGCACACTCTTACAGTATAATTCTATAAACACAGATTAATATTTCGGACTGTAACATGATCTGATAATAGATGATGTTGGATAAAGCTCTGTTTATTTCATTTTTCATATGGCTTCATATTAGTTCAATACAGGCCTACAATGCCTACACGTTTTGTATAAAGGCAATGCCACCCTGCAGGGGTATACAGACAAATGATAATTATGTTCATGCTTTTGGAAATTAAATAAGAATCACCATAATCTTTCTTATATTGCAGCATTTATGCGTAGCGTAATTTAAGTCGAAAAGGCAATTTTGGCATTGAATCTTTTAGATACAGGTAAACAGTTGCATTTCATGAATGAAGTTGAAGACATTGATAAACAATAATGTGAACTTATCTTCCAGCTGAATATTTTGAGCAATATACAGTCAAACCTGCTTTAGCGACCACCTGTATAGAAAGTCCACCTGTCTATAAAGACCATAATTTTTGTTCCCTTGAAAAGTGTTTCTCATTGAAATGTGTATTAAAGGAACCTGTACATAAAGACCACCTGCTCATAAAGACCGCTTTTCTTGTCTCCCTGGAGTGGTCTTTATAGACAGGTTTCACTGTATTTGAAAACTGTTATTGTTACAGAAGCAAAATTAGTTGTGCAGTGTCCTGCACACCTGCTTATACATGTATAAAGACAGGGCCAGGAAAACAACCTGGCATACAATCTTCCAACTATTTAACATAAGTTCTGATCATATTCATGTCAATTATTCTTATCAGGCTGTATAGTAAAAAGATGCAACAGGAAAAAAAAAACATTTCAATGGTTGTTTAATCAGCTGTAAATCAAAGTTATCGCGAAATAATTATATTTATGATATTAGTTTTCTTATGAAACAGAACAATGATAAGCTAAATGAACATACAGTGTTTTTATTCATTATTTTGCTCTCTACATAATATAGAGAAACAACAAACAATTAAGTTTATCAAAACTTGACAAGATTAAAAAGTCAAGATTATTGTATTAGTTGGTACAAAAATGGGTGTTATGGGTGACATAATACTGATATTCTAGAACCCATAAAGTTTGGGTAATTTTATTGGTGCCAAACCTCAATAGCGCAGCATATATATTTTTTAAATCAGGATTTTGTGGAAGAACGACTGAGCTCGGGGCTAAAAACCTTTACCAATCGAGTGTATTAACGTTTTATGTTACTATCTGATTACATAACCATATATTCTATATTGTCATTTGAAATCACTAATAACAAACCGAAAACCCAGGCTCTATCCTCAACAATGAAAACGTTGATTTCAGATTCAAGGCTGCATGTCTCATCCTTTTCAATTTCATTAGTAGATCAAATTACCTATTTCCCTTAACAGTGAATCAAAATGGCACTTGGAAGTCAGATATGATTACGAGACCTCGGAAATCCCACAGCTAAAAATGCTCGTAAATGACTATCTATTGTGACAAAAGAAAGACGTTTAAATCTAATCCTTTGAACGTTGTGATGGTTCAGGTCGTTGACATGGAGTAGATGTTTAGATGTTTTCACTGAAAACGTTCATTATGTTGTATTCATCCGGATGTTTAGAGAAACACCACTCTAAATGGCATCGTAGGTGAAGTTTGGTCGCAAGAGCATCCCTAGCTGAATTGAGAGTATTTCTGGGATAGTGTAATTATTGTTTTAACAGTATCACGATATTCATAAGTCATAGACATAATTATTAGCAGTGATATTCTTTTGATTATCATGAAAAGTGGAGGTAAAAATGGTAGACGCAATAACAATAGTGACATTTATCAAACATACAAATACTAGTACAGTGTAGACCATTATGGTATGGAGGATTCGTAATTATTGCTCATGATGAAATTTCATTTTATTTCATTTCATTTATTATTCTTCACATAAAAAAAAGAAAGAAATATATATATATATATATATATATATAATATAATATAGAATTGAGCATTGCTTTGTCATCTACTCAAAGTGCTATTTTAAAAGGGGGTGACGCCCTCTTTATGCAATGGAATCTTTAAGTAAAAAACGAACGTAAAAAATTAAGGCAATTAAAATGAAAGGAAAATAAATGAAATGTTGTGAACGTACTTCAACAATTCTTGGTAGAATTTAGAGGTGTGAAATAACGAATTTTTGAAATATGATTAAAAAAATGCAAATAAAGCAATTTTTGTTGCAATATGATTCACTGCACTTTAGGGGAGCAATGAGCAAAATATGTACATGTACTATGTAGTGACATGTACTTTTTAAAAATTATGATGAAAAAAAGAAACATATGGTATGTGCCTACGTCACGAGTGACTTGCTATTACATGGCGTTGTAACGGCATAGCATACCTGGAGAGCGTTCAGCTCGCTGATACAGTTATACGAATCAATTAAATCGCTGACCATTGTTTGCATGGGCAATGCTTGTTCCTGTTTGAAACAAAACAACTCATTTTAATGCTCTGATTAATTTCAATGACATGTTTCCTTTGAAACAAAGGCATGAATCACATTTTTGTTTATCTATTGAAATGGTTGGATTATTTGAGTTATGCCTGACCCAATAACATAATTAATCTATACAATATCGTGCTCTGACCGCATTTGTTAAAGTAAACAGCACATGAAAAACAGAACGCAAGAGCTTACTGAGAGAGCAAGGAAAAGTGTAAACTGGTAAAAGGAAAAAAGGAGTAAATATAGATAGTTTCATACTTACAACGCATGATGTAGATATTTGGAAAAAAACATCAACTGAAGACAAAAATAAGTAACCATGTTGACAATACTCAAAACTGAATATAATTACCTGAAAAATACATGGTTATAGATTATATAGATCTAATAACTCAATTTCATTGAATACTGTAATAAAATCCTAATTAAAAGTCGAAAATTAGTTGTTGTTGTTTTTTTATTTAAAATTCCATACGGGGAACAACGTCCATTTATGTATATTGTGAAGAAATGGACACAGTAGTTCTTTTATCTGTTGAATTTTGATCAGGTAGACGTGGTAGAAGACACAAGATACTTTAAGTTTGATTTAACGATCAGCAATAAAAGAGACGGCCTCATTTTGGGGTTTTGTGTGAAAAGAAAGAAAGGATATTTTTCAAAATTACGAATCAGCGTGCATGTGCAACTTTTGTATTCATATTAATGATAAGATATAAGCCTACATTTAATAACAAATATCTGAAAACAGTGAACTTTCATGACAAATTTTCTTACGAACAATTTCGAAGCCCACATTGATTGCGCATTGCACCTTGCGTCTAAACAATTTGGCGCCTTCTAACTTTTTCCCTTCAATATACATGCTTACATATATAATGAAATATAAAATGTGTCGTAAACTTAAATGCATTCAGATGTCTTCCTAGCACAGAAGTTATTCTTGAAAATATGAATTGCGACCGTATTGCAGAAGATAAGTCGAGTGTAATTGTATAGTGACACTATAGGCTGCATAGTTATCACGTTTACATTACTTACAGTTGGAAATGCAACTATGCCAATGAATGCGAGAAGAAAATGAAATGAAGATAAGAAATGACTTACATCCATTACGAACTGTTCAAGTATCTTTTATTAGGATGTGGAATGAAAAACCGGGTATTTAAAGAGGAGAAATGAATTGTGGCAAAATATATCTGTACTTAGGCGAGGCTACTATGGCATGCATTAAAACCCAGAGTAGAGGAAGAGTCGTTGTTGATCCCCTTACGAATCCCGAATGGCTAACAAGATCCCCAAAATTTAGCAAACCACAGAACATAATTAACTTTATCAAAACCTTATTTCATTCAAATTGGCTGCTGATTCCACCATAAATCAATGTCTTCTCATAATCTTTTAATGGAAGCCTCTGTATTGTGTCATCGCATCTTGGATAGTGCACAACGAGATTCTAACATCAGACTTGTAGTCCCATCAAAAGGTTTTCGCGTTGTCTTTCTTATTTTTTTACGTCAAGATTCACTATAATTTTCACGTAATATGTGTGGGTTGTATTTTATTATTCATGGCCTTCATTCTTTTGTAGAAAATTGTTTGGTTTTTCACAATGCCCACTGGGAAAACATATGTTAATGGTGTGGCCATTAATCCAAGAAAAAAGAAAACAAATAATTATACGCCTATACAATTTTAATGACATGAAAAAAAATTGTTTGATCAAGAAACCTCCACCCCCATTAACGATATACAATAAACCTTAAATATTCAAAGCAGGCAAATAATAAAATATCAAAAAGGGAAGCTCAAATAAGGTTTAGCATTGTGCGTATAATATATTATAAGATTTATATGCATTACATAAATAAGAGAAATATACTTTCTATACGGTTTTACTCTGTTAATATTTAATTGCAGCACTACTTTGTCCGAGGTGATCAGTGAATAAAGTTGCTTCCATTAGTATCAGCTTTTGATAGCAAAAAAATAAATCTCTATAATAGTACATTTGCATTTCGTAGGAGTAGTGGGAATGATGATACTAACAATAACAAAAATTATTATGGTCATGTAAGCATGTATGCTGCAAAGGGGAATATTTTCTTTACATGTACAAATATTGTATGCATAATGGCATGACAGATTGATTATTTCTTCAAGTTGCCAAATCATTTTGAAGTAAATATTGTTTTTATGATGAAACAAAATAATTGTGGCAGAGGCGTACATGGATGTGACAAAAATACCCTGTACCCTTTCCTTCCAAAAAATAGATAATTTAAATTCAAATTCACATGGTACAAAGTAACAAGATATCAAAACCATGATGAGGCATGCGGGAGAAAAAACTTGGATGAGTAACCAGCTTCATTGTTCATAGACTTCAAACCGTTGCATAAATGCGGGGTCACGCAAAATATACTGATATGAAAGCCAACGATTATCGCGCATTGATAGTCGCCGTTCCATGCCCATTGGTATTATTATTTCGATATTGATTGGAGCTTGCGTCTGAAAGGGTGCGAGTTTCACAGCAGGGTGCGCAAGAGCGCGGAGATGTGACGGGGTTCTACACACCAACAATATCACCAGCTTATCATAAGGGTCAAAGATCAACATAAGAAGCTGCAGCTTGGAAAGAAAAGAATCATTTAGGGAGATCAATTTCATACTGAAGCTTTCCCCCTTCATAATGTGGAGCTTTTAATACGTCGAGATATGAATTTACTTAATTGAAGATAAGTATCATCATCATACTTGTACATCATTCTTCAAAACAACAACAACAATAACAAAATTACAATAAACAAATGAAATTTATAACAGAAAAATTAAATAAATGTAGCAGTTTTTGATTGAGTGAGAAAGAGAGAGGGGAGAGAGAGAGAGAGAGAGACAGTTTGAAGGGGAGGTGTTCCGGTAGGAAATTTATATAATGAACTTATTTGTTTACTATGATTTATTTACCCTTTAAGGGAAGGTTAATAATTGTAGAAGTGAAAGTAAGGACTATGTAAGGACCAAGTATTAAACAAACACCGGATGAAACTTTACTCCCAAATTACATATACAGTTTTTAGTTATTCCTGCCAATTCTGACAAACACATGAAAACATATAGACGATTCATATTTTGCTCTTTGCATTAAACGAAACAAATATGTCTTTCAAAAACACTTTCATGTACCACGTTCTGGAAGACGTTTAATAGTATTAAAATGGCGACCAAGAGAACCGGTTACAATATTTGTTTATGCTATTTTCATTTATTGATGAAAGTTCCAAACATGCAAGCTTCAAATATGCAAACCCAGATCGTATCAACCTACCAGTCTTGGTTTCTTGCTAATATTCATTAAAACATATCCGTGTCCAGAATCAAATAACCAGCACTTGTAACTTAATTGAAAGAGAAAACCACTTTCGATCAATCCCCTTATCTGTCCAAAGGCATTTCTGTGGAACCCCAATAGCATTGGTTGCTATCCTCAATCCGTGATACTCAAACAAGAAAGAGAAAAAAGAAATGACTTAAGATTTTTTTTTTCATTTCGCTATTCCACTCACGTCGTGACAAGTCTCGATGATATAACCGCCAGCGACATAGGCGCGATCGAGTGTTGTTCCTGAAGACAAGTATTAGCGGGTTAGGAAATGAAAAACATCTTTGGAGCAATTTTGTCCAGTTAGGACTTCCGCCAAGGAGGGCGAAAGGGGATTGTCGTCTCCTTCTAGTGTTGGAAAAGAAGAATTTGATCAAAAGCTCTATAACCTCAATCTGCGAAATGCGTTCCTTCTCGCCGGGTAATAGCCGACCAGATACCCCAACGCGCGGTGGACAGGGTATTAAATTCGAAGAAGTCCTCGCGACGTCGATAGTCTTATATTCGATGAGAAGAGGACGAGAAGAGATGGAGATTTTGATTTTCTGTGGCAGGAGATTGTTCGCTAGGAATATCACGCTGTCGTGATTAGTCATTCGAATAGGCTTCAGACTCGTGCACCAGAGAGAAATATATTTTAAGGGCCACATTTGTGTGCGTTAATGATATGTTTTAAACGGAAGATCCAAGGTTTAATTTTCCCGTAATTGCAACATGGCATCCTTCCCTTCTTACCTAGCCCGGGTAACAGAGGCATAGTTATGTTACGCATTAACACGTTTCTAAAGAAAGATTCACAATTTGAATTTCCGCTTTTTGAAATTAGGTTTTTCAGTACATTCTTATACAGCCTCGCATACCAGAAGACAACCAAAACACTTAAGTCATGATTTACATGAAGTTGTCATTATATTGATACGATTAGATGATATTTATAAGACAATATTTTAACGGGTTTTTTTAGTATACCGTTGTTCAAATGTCTGATAAATGTCTGATAAGTTGACCTTGATAACTAGAAATACCGTATATCAAAGATTTCAACTGGGAAAAAAGGTCAGTTTCTATATTGATTATTTATTAGTTAATACAATTCAAATACATGAGATCAATTGATTGCAGTAAATCTTTCAGGTGTTCGCGTTGACTCAGTATAGTATGCCCCTATTTCCTCGTAGCTGGAGGGGAAGAGATCTACTGTTGATGAAATAAGGGCACACAATCTATATATCTGACAAGTCGACTATACAAAAAAAAATAAAAAAAATAATAATAATAATCGGCTCTCTCCTGTTCCTTGTTTCAGACAATCCATACTTTGAATTCAAGGGCGTTCATACTCACGAAAAAACCCACAATTCTCCTGTGTGTTTCCCTTATAGAACAACTTACTTATATAGTCAGGAAGTAATACCTTTGTATGTCAAACGGAGAATAGAAAGAGCTCAAAAAGGAGAAAAAAGAAATTTGACCTGTGACCGTAGACCCATCTATTTCATCTGCTGTGTGTCATTAAGCCCCTTCTGACAGGTCCCTCAATCGCGCTCAATGAACAGGAAGTGTACGCCAATATCATTATTTAGTCCACGGAGTAAGCTCTGAATGTCAATGCAGAATATTGACATTACAAAACGATGTCAATCAAGGCTTATTATTGCATTGGAATTCGCAATATCCCAACCGAAATAGGAATTCAATGGTCGTATTTATAACAAAAAGATGTCTCTTCCAACGATTTGTTTGTGTGCATTTAGAAAACGGCATCTGTGCCACTTTATTTTGATCTGCAAGCAAGCTATGTTGTCTTAAATCTCACATACCCGGTTTATTTCGAAGTTGAGGTTTATATTTAAAAAATGTTTTATTATCATTTGGCCTAGATTGCTATATTTTCCCATTTGCTGAGGTTCGTACAAAGCTAGCATGCATCTCCCGCGAAAATAAACATGTGATTCCCCCCTCCCCCGAACAAACATGGTTGCGATCGAATAAGAATATCCTCTATTGCTAAATAACAACAGACAAAGAACAAAATTCCACACATGAATTACGAAAGATGCCGTCAGCTAAACGGAAAACTTTGCCGCCATTTTTGCCTCGTCGCCTGTCATGTTCTTCCTAAATCTAATCTTAGAGAATGGCCCACCCCCTCTCTCTACAATTCAAAATACGAAAAGTACATGACAAAGACATAATTATATCAATACAATAATGTGATTATTATTACCCATCCATAAATACGCAATGCGATGCTGAATTTAAAAAAAAATAACTACACACATTAATACAGGACATTCTTTATAACGTGTAATGTATATTAAACATTAACTTTCCATTCAAATTTTGAAAATATTTCAACAATGATTAACTGAACAATATTGTTGGTCATTTTGGTTAAAATTTAAAAAATTAAGTATAAATAAAATATCAACCTTTAAGACAAATCAACGATTCCTTAAAAAGGAATGATTATATTTAGATTGTTTAATGATACGCATTTCTTCATTGTTTCTCTGCCTCGTGTAAAGATGAAACGCGGTCTTATGCAGCAGATATCCCCCTTACGTTTTAAGCTCTTTCGTTTCCCCCTTTCATAACCAATAACCCGCATCTCTTCAAATAACAATTAAATTCTTTGACACATGACTTATTTCAGTGGTTTTCCACTCTCTCCGCTGCCATGCTGGTTGATTTGTATTTGGTGACTGCTATCACAATGCAAGAGCGATAGAGCATTAGATCTATACTTTTATATACCGACAAACACCGTAACATAATAAGCGTGAAAATGAAAACATATAGTCTCTTCTTGTTAAACGTTTCAATTATTAAAATATTCAGGAGTATCGAGGAGATAAGGAATCTCATTTTAAAATCTGCTTTACAAATTTATATTCAAAATAGATTTTCGTACCTGTATTAGATTTACAATTTTGTATTTCCAAAAATAAACGGAAACCATGATGATAGACAGAGAAATAGATTGTTCGAATACATATTTGGGACGCTACATGTAACACTTTTCAATTATACGGTTATACAGTTGAATAAATAATTTAAGACGAATCTTCAAATATTAAATCTGTATTCACAATGGCTTCAATTTTGTTCCAATACACGTACATCACGGCTTTGTACTGGATTTAGGTTTACCGGAATCTACATTATACCACAATAATCGAATGGCGAAATATAGCTACTGTGCGATCAAATACTGGTGTTTCTACCGGTTAAAGATTGAATTATACGGTTTTGGTAGCAGGATTGAGGTGAGAAATAACGAAGGATTTACAGAAGAATCGATTCATTTTTACAGCATTATTTAAAAAAAAAACCTGCAAAGTGTTGCAACAAAATCCATTTTGGTTAGCCAAATTGATATGCACACAAGACAGAAAGTTGGACAAAGGAAAACATTTGCAGGTTCAAAGACACTGGGTCGTCAAATTTCAGTTGTACAATTACGACCAGCAGAATTGGATAAGAAAGAATTCAGAATTTCCAGATGAATGTAACGTGCATATAACATTATCTAAAGTAGCTCACTATTTCCAATTTAAATATACGAATCAGTAGAATGACATTTTTTTTGTTCGAAAAATAACCAACAAGAACGACAGCGAGATAATGAGGTAACCATGGTAACTGTTCTCTGATGAGGACAATTCCTGTAGCACATACAATCCCACATCTTCCAGAGATAAAGTTGAAAAGAGGCACGATGAATAAGCGAACAAAAGGACAAGACCTGGGCCCTGTTTCATAAAATTTGTTATCATTGACAAGTTGCAATGACTGTTATAAGCTACTGAAATCCTTGCATCTGATTGGCTGAGAGCAAATTTGTCGGTTAAAATCACCGACAAGACACTTGATGAAACGCCCCCCTGTACATGGTTACTAAGGCAAGAAAAGCAATCCGTTTCCTAATTTATCATGCTTCCCTCTATCAACGCAAAAAGTGCGTTTCCCCTTCTTTTCTTCTCCCGGTTTACCCGCGATTTTTTTTCTTTGGTGGCAGACCAATCTATTTGCCAATATTCCGATGACATCTTGAAGATTCCATTGGAATTTGACTTAAACAATCTTCTCCAGCGAGACGTGTGGATTTCATATTTCTTCCTTAGTCGAAAAAGATCACTTTTGATTCTGTCTTGTGTATTTTTGTAGAAGGCATGCACTTTCTGTTGTGATTGGGTTGATTAAATGGGGGAGTTTCGCTGGTCTTATTCTCACTATGAAAATAGGTTCAGCAGAACAGAAAAAGGACAGAGAATAGACAAATGCTCGATATTAATCGTAAGATTTGACCTTGAATTTATCCTTAAAGCTTGAATTTCGAATTGAAGCAAAAATTAAGCATTAAAAATCCAACGTGCTACAAAGGAGGACACATAAAATAAAGTGATAAAAGAAAACTATGAAAATTAACCAAATAAAACCTGTGAATAATGAAAATGTTGTTTAATCAAAAATTTTGCATTCATAGCATCCATGAGTAAAGGTTTATCAATAATACATATTCTGTCAAGTTCAACTACAAATATTTTGCACATGCTATAATGCTTTTAAATGAAAAATTTTACCCCAAAAAAATTACGAAACTGAAAATATTTTTTAACTTTTTTTAAATGCAAAGGTACTATTAATAATGCTGTTGCCATGTTGCCATCCTCAGTTTTATTTACCCAACTAAGTAGCAGCAACCTTGGAAACAGTCCTTAATAAAACAATAATTATAGGCCTTAAGATTCGTAATAGAAGTAGTAAAATAATACAAACTACGAATCAAGAAATAAATTAATGATATTCTATTCCCTGTGTTTCATCCAAGAAGTGAGTTCCTGAAGAGATATCGATTTAGAGGAACTCGGCTATATTCTCCTTATAGCCTCAACCTTCTTCGGTTCGCTGTGGCCCAGCAACGGGTGATCACCGGCCCAGGAATCCGCTGACGAGCTCGTGTTTACCGCGGGATGCAAAGCGGCACGGGCGCGTGTGTCTTTTATGTTGGTCCATCAAATTAGTTGCATGAATTCCTTGATGGTTTTTTACCCACCATCATCATTACTCTCCTGGCAACAGATGACATAATATTCATTAAGCCCCCGATTTGGATGCAGCAGATCAATAATACCTCTACAACCATCAATCAACAAGGCTATTTTCTACCTCGATTTTTTGAGTGTTGGCATGGTAAACTTTTCCTCTCTCATTTTACATTGATTATTCCCTAGTTTATCATTTTCGGGGGGGGGGGGTTCTTAAATGTATAATAGAGAGAAAGAGGGTAAAATGGTATACGTCTTTGCCCATATCGAATGAAATTATCCGTGCAATTCTATGTATATTTGCCGTTCGCGTAATGAAATAAAACGAAATTAAATGAAATGAATGGGTGTCTTGGGGGTGATTAGCGTGAAACAACTCCCAGCGGATATAGGCATTGTGGAAATTGATCCGATCGGTGTAGTTCTAACGGGGTAATAGTCAGTCCAACATCGAATTTATTCAGTTCATTCGGTATAATTCTTTTCATTATAACTCACATCATTTGTCTAGACATTACTCTTGCATTCGGTATGCAAACAAGTGAATAATGTATACTATATATCCGCATTTTTGGATGGACCTCCTCAAGGTCGAACAAGTGGGCTAAATTTACTGGCAAAATGTTCATCATTCTTAATCGGTGTCTGTTTGACATATATGCAAATGCATGTTTTGTCCTTTAGAAATACAATAAATGTACAGACAGGCTGACAAGTTCGAGTCCATAGTGCAATATCTGCATGAAAGGTATCTCTCGTTCTCCCCCCCTCTCTCTCTCTCTTTATATCTTGTATGATAACAATTGTGTTTTGTTTTTAGAGTTTTTTTGTTTCTTATACCTTAAACGAAAACTGGATATGCACTGAGATTGTATTCATATAATCGATAGATAGACTGTAGCAAACCAATCATGACAAATAAATAAAATAATGTGCCATTACCTAAAGTTTATTTGATTAAAAGTATTCCATAAATGAAATGCATAATAAGAAAATAAATAAAGGAGAACGGTAAAAGATGAGTATAGGAATGAGAATGTGGAAATGAGAAAGAGAAGAATGAGAAAAAGAAAAACATGGAGGATAGGAGGAGGAGGAAGAAGAAGAAGAAGAAGAAGAAAGAAAGAAGAAGAAGGTGATGAAATAGATCAATACGAAGGTGCTGAAGAAAAAGAAGAAGAAGAAGAAGAAGAAGAAGAAAATGTATAATTTTTGGTATCGTATTCAGTGCACATATCGAGGCTATTTTGTTTTTAAAGGATAACATTCGTTATTAAAACCGTCACAGTGTACGCGCAGGACACAAGCACAAACATAATTGATTATACGCACCCACCCACACACACATCAACGCTCACAACATGCTTAGAAAATATTTACGATTTAATGTAAATGGGACTTTGAATTTCATTGAAGATGAACGTGTTGCAACAGAAAGTCGCACATAAAAACGTATTCGGCATATTTCAGATAGAATTTATAAAACATGTTTCGCTATGTTTCTTTACTTATTTTATGAGACATAATCTCTAAGTTTTTAGACATTTTGATAAAGCATCATTTTCTCTGAGTGCATATTGTGCAGTTGTTTATTTATTTATATTAAAACAATATTTTTTTTGGTTGCAATTAAGACGAACAGCATTCACAGAAAAAAAGAGATATAATCTACCTTTCCACTAAATTTTACAAAACGTGTCATGAGACGATTAATTGTGAATATATTATTTTTTGGTTAAAGCGATCGAAGGGTACAAAATACATACAAACTAATGACACACGTATACAATTACTATTATTCATTTTGCTATAATAAATATGCTATCATATGTAAAGCAATGTAATGTTTTCTACGTCTCATATCTTCTTCTTGGGTTTAGATTGATATGTGGAAACTATGGGTTATGAAAGATATGTTTAATTCTTTTCTAAGTAATAATGAGTGAAGAAATGTTTTCTTCTTCTTTGTCTCATTTCAGCGGCAGCGGTGAATGGGACAGAACCCAGCAAGCGATCTCGCACGGCCTACACCCGTTACCAAACTCTCGAACTCGAGAAAGAATTCCACTTCAACAGGTACCTCACCCGACGACGACGGATCGAGATCGCACACGCCCTCGGGCTGACGGAACGACAAATCAAAATCTGGTTCCAAAACAGGAGGATGAAGTGGAAAAAAGAGCACAATGTGAAGAGTATCTCACAGCTGATCAGCCAAGAGGCAGCGGCGAACCTCGCCGGCGCGACGGTAACGCCGCCGTCGGGTATGCGCTGATACTACGCCGTTGCGTTGCTTTTAAGGACTTGAACGTTTGACGTCGCGCCGCCGGTGACGGCCCGCCGGACTGCGGTGAGTTCTACGGACTTTATTTGAGTAAAGCACAGTGAAACTTTGGACCATGAAAACCACCTGTATGATATTGTTGATAACATTTTTTTTTTTCTGTCCGTCTTGTGATGATAATGAAGTGAAATCAAAATTATTATTGTACATTAATTTTTAAGAAAGCCTGAGAATGAAACCTCAGTGTAGTGATGATCAAATGTGTATTGGATTAGTGCAGATGTTTGATCGCGAGGACAGCGGGATAGTTGGGTATTTATTGAAGAAAAAAAAAATCAGATATTTGTCAAGTTGAGTCATAGGTGATGGATAAAGGTAACGTTCTAGCACGTCAGCCTGACTGTTTGATCTCATTGCGGCGGAGAAGAAAACCAAGATACAGGGACGTGATGTTTAATGAATAATAAAGATTCTTCAATAAAACAAATGGTCCATTAAAATGGAAGGAGAGGGAGAGGACAGTGGGAACGCACAAGGATCGGCATTGCAAAATTGCGACAGTTACTACAGCCACGGTGCTACTGAAGCGTCGATCCACGGGGGAACACTACTGAACCACCGCGCCAAGCACGACGCCGAAATGTGGTAAAGGACGGAGAGAGAGAGGGGGACACGGCGTCAGAACCACGAGGCACTAACACCCTCAGGCGGTCACATGCAAAGGCAGAAGCCCCCCAAAATGGCGGCCGAATGATGGATTATTTTGTCCGCAGGCGGTGTGTGTCCACAGACCGGCTATTTCTCACCGACAGGTTTTGACTTTACATAGAGTGAACAGTAATCGTATAGTAGTTTCCCCTTTCTTTCAGCACCATTTCGCACGATTTACATTTATTTGTTATATTTTCATGCTGTGTACATACTGAAACGTAGTTGTTCAATCCATATTCATGTCACGACCTCTGTCCCCTAACGGTACCCTGTTCAACATGTGCAGATCCAGTTCTACCCTTCTAAAAAAGAATGCATGCTTGAAATGCCTAAACGCTTTGGAGGATGAGGCAAGCCATCCTGTTTCAGAAACTACAATATCCCTAGGCCATATGGCATAGTAAATAACAAGGATTTCGACTCCATTTCACTTGTTTCAAAATGCCAGATTAAAAAAGTGGGAGTATGTAATAATTTAAAGGCATAGCATATATCAACACTATCTTTCACTTATTAGAGTAGAGAGAGTTGCTAAATCAAAACCAAATAACAACAGAAATTCGTATTCAAATTTTAAAAAAGCAAAGATAAAATAACTAATTGTATATTTCACGACCATTCGTGTGGATAATTTAAAAAGAAAAGAAAAGTAACAAAAAAGAAAACAAAATTTAACAGCATTTCCCCTTCAGGATTATCATGAACAATTCAAAATTGATCATTAAAACACTTGCTCGAAATTTGAAATTTGTTATCGATATCAAGTCATGACAGACAGTACTACCCAAATGTTTAATACAAAACCACTAAAAATCCACAACAAATGAAAAAAAAAATCAATTCTAAATTTTCTAATGCAAACTTGGAAGGAAGAATGTTTAGCCCGAAATCAAGCAGATGGCTTAAAACTACCATGTTATAAACAAACATGGTATATGCGGTCTAAATGATTACAATCAACGATGAGAAAAAATAGTCTAAATACAGGAAAAAGCTAATATTTTTGTTTATGCTCATTAAAAACAAAACAAAAAGTATTAAAAAAAAAACACAAAAACAATATATACTTTTTTTTCTCGGCATTTTGGCTGCCTAACGTAAACGGTGATTTAGACTTTGGGGTAAACAGCCTTTTTGAATTCGGGCTTTTCACTTTTATTGTTAACATAAGAAAAATAATTATGTCACATTTATAATTATGTTAGCCAGTGCTTGTACGCAATACAATAGCATGTATCGCCAAGTCTAAAATGTTGCCAAATGTGTTCAACCTCCTGCATTGTGAAGGTTTGGACTGATCTTTATTGTAATATATCCCAGATCTTCATATTCTTCGAGCAACTGTCAACGATAGTCGTTGATAACCGATTCAGAAGCGTACGGTGATGATATAGAAAACTAGAAATGGATTTTTATATGCTTCTGTTTGTATTTTCATATAAAAGTTATGCATGTGAGAATGCAAGCAAAGTGTGGAAAAGAGCAATTGCTAGGCACAATGTTTCATTCAATTTAAAACATGGTCAAATGTCCATCTACACATTCATCCATTTCCTTTTTTCAAAATTTTTATTTAACATAACATTTTGTATTGGTTCTTTGGCGTCATAATTAGGACACGATATTACTTCATTTGTATTTTGAATGTGAAACATATCTGATTTGCCAATAGATTAATTTAAATTAATTTCGCAATACTGGATGGAGGGAGAAAATATTTTACTACATGCAAGCTGTGTATGTTCTATTTTAAAACGTCACACACCTGGTGAATTATGCTGTGGTAACATTCACTGGTATGATAAATAGAACCGTAATAACTGCCAAATTGTCTTACGTGATGGTATTGCACTACAAATGATACCTAAGTATGACAATGAATGTTACAAATGCTTGATGAATATTCCCATTTGTAAATATCTAAATTTGAAAGTTCTAAACTTTCACAAGTTCAACATCTTAGGAAGAAAAATTGCTTGTAAAAAAAATTCAAGCATTTCCTATCACGTGCTTAAAACTTACTATCGATAATGGATGAAGACACAAATTAGTATAATTGTTAAATTTAAGACTAAAGCGACATTTTGAGTGATGATTGGAAAATGACTTTTCCATTTTTCCTAATGTAGACAACACCCTCCCGGTTTATTTTATAAAACATTAATGAGAGATAAAGTATTGTGTTATAGATATACTTCCAAACCTAAGGCACGTGTCTGAAACACCGCCAAACTGTTTTTCTTCTCGCTATTATATGAAAGCCATTTAATAAACCACTGAAGGCTCCTCAGAGCTGGACCGCCCGCCAAAAGAAAAGCAAACGTGTAAAAATGAAATCTACGTAAAGTGGATTGCATTCCATTTGAGAAGATACCGGTTAGCGGACAAGACGCGGCCTTCAAAAAGTGCGGTGTAACGTCGCCAATCACTCTCCATCTTCATTCCCCAATCTTCGTTTTGCTTCTACAGAATGCAAGGTTTTCTTATATACATGTCCATGAGGTCATAGATTCTGTTCCTTTTTTGCTAAATGGAAAGAGGGAGAGAAGAGCGATTGAAAATAAGACATGTCAAAACCGCACATCGTCAGGGGGAATTTCAGTACTGCAGAAACAATTTCTAGGCAGAGTGTGTGATTCCTGCTCAAATTGTTCCAAATTATACTCGACAGTTTAATGGGTATATTGGGGTGGGCTATGACTCGTAGTGTGGATGATAATGGCGACTCAAGGGAAGTATACATTACATGATGGTGTTCGCGTAATTTTTGAGGCAGGCGCCACCAAAACATTGGGAATGCCTGGATGAAGGACTGTGGATGATGATAGCTTAGGTATATGTCATGTTGGAATGTTTAGAAGGAAGATAAGAATTGTTTGACTTAAGATCAGTGAAGCTATTCCGCCTTCCACTCTGCACTACAGCTCGGTTTAAACATTGTAGAGGTATATTATCGGAATGCTCCTATCAAGAAAATACAATAAGGGGGGGGGGGGAGTAATGGAAATTACATGTTCGTTTCTTTATTGAATAAAACTTACAAGAAATGCAGTTCTACTTTGTAATATGAAGCTTTGATTCCTCTTTGAGCAAAATAATACAATATACAGTACAGTCAAATTGTCAAAACGACGTCTAATTCAATTTTAGGGAGAACTATAATTTGTGGTTTGTAGATTCTCCTTTAAATCAGTCATGAAATTTTCTTTGTTGTACCTCAAAATTTATATTCAACACATGTGTAAGAAGATAAGGCGAATCAATATATGCTAAAGCAATTAATTTTGTTGGTTATTTTGTCTTATGGAAAAGATATTTGAATATCACTTCATGCTGAACTAAGAAATGGCTAAGAAGAAATGAAATTTGAAATTACAAAATAATTAAAATTCATGTAATAAAAGTAGAACTTCCAGCCACCTCTCTCTCTTCTTTTCTCTGCTCCATTTAGTATTGCGTGAAGTCATCCATGTTCCTGATGTTGCTGCTTTGAGAAAAAAAAAGAGGAACCCCATTAAACATTCTACTCCAAACGAGAATCGATCAAAACCTCTAAATCTATTTACTCTCATCTGACCTGAAATAACCCACCTAGTTACTACATCATGTAGCAGCATACAAAATAATATTCCTTCACCTACTCTTAGCTCTCACCGGACAAGCTCTATACAATTAAGGATTCAGAAGGCAAAATGCAGGGAAATGCGTTTCTCCTCGGCTCTGTTTCCCAAAGTGGAGATTCAAATTGGAATTCAATTCCGGGATCTTCCGCATTTGTTGATTATCTTGATTTGGCAAACAAATTGGTATTCTTCCTTCGAGTCACTAGCGGGAGTAAGTTTTAAATGTCCTGATCTGTGTCACTTTCTACTTTAGATATGAAATGACCATCCAAATGTATGTGATTATTTTTTAAGGTGAATTAAACCGAAATTAACAACTTTGGCGTTCATGTAGCCTCGAAGAGATACCTTCCCCAGCGTACATATCAAACATTAGATGCTCTATCTGAAATTTCAATAATAGACAACTTAAAATATATGTGTCATCACTGCGTTTTAAAATCCAAGTAGAAAATTTACAGCGAGTCATTACATTGTCAGGGGAAGTGTTGCTGTAAAATGTCGATTGATTCTTTTCATCGAATGTTGGTCGATCATCAAATGATCTTGTTACTTACGCTGCAGGCATTTGTAATACCCCCTCTTGTTTTTATTTCTCTCTCTCGCCCCTCTCTATCTTCTTTCCGTTTCCCCCTTCATTATGTGTGTGGGTGTGTGTGTATGTGTATGTCTGTTTGTCTGTCTGTCTCCCTCTCTCTCTCTCTCTTACACACACACACTCTTTCTGTCTAGGCCTCTCTGTCTCTCGACTGTATCCCTACAAGTTTCCTATACTTCCTATGTTTATTAACTATATTTTTTCTTGCATAAGATCATAATTATAATAGTCTATCATATTCCGCTATTCTTAATTCTTTTGTATGTCAAAGCATCTCAGACCCTATAAAATGTGAAAGAGGCAAAGAGAACAACTGTGCAGGCGTAAAGTATACAATATGCCTTTTTTCTGAAGGCAATGCTGTTAGATATCAGTTGAGTTTGATTGTTAGAATAGTCTTTTAAACATATGAATCGTAAGTAACCATGTCATGCAGGGTTTCGTAAAGAAATACAGTTTATGTTCACACGGTGCACAACTTCGTCTCTTTAGAAGCACATCTTAATATAGTAAACAATCGCTGTATGAACATAAACTTTGACAGGCATAGTGCCTTTGGAATAATTGTGCAAGCTATGAAATCTTTATACCATCAAGAATTACATCTTTATAAGTCGCCATAATATTCCTAACCTAAAAGTAATTGCCAGTACATGTGCATTACCATTTTCTCATAGTTAATTATATACGTTTGTACAGTTTGTACATGTTGTAAGATATTGTAAACTTTTCTTATCGTTTTGATTGTTCGGCGATGATGTTTAGTACTTTGAAAACAAATATGTAATAAAAAAGGAAAATACGTCGATACATATTTATTATTGACAAGAATTTCAGTCGTTAAAAGCAAATCGAAGTTCTTATATGTAGTGATTTTTACAAGACTCGTGTGACTTGTAGTGTTGCCTTACTCTGACAAGAAAGACAAATGGTCAAATAGAACGATAAAAGCATTCTATCAGACTGTTTTCTTTTTTTATTATTATATAGACAGAGGAAGAGAATGATAAGTTGAACTAGAAAAATTGTGTGAGTGAGAGAGAGAGAGAGAGAGAGAGAGAGAGAGAGAGAGAACGGGAATGTAATTTATGTGTGTTAGAAGAAGTGGTATATATATTTATTTAAAAGATATAAAGTGAGAGCGGGGCGGGGGGGGGGGAGAGAAAGTGAAAGATGCACAGTAAGACATAAGAATATAACAGAGTCAGGGGAGATAGAGACAGAGAGAGGGTGGGGGGGGGGAAGAAAGGGAGGGAAGAGCAAGAGACAGGGAAAAGACATAAATAGATAATTACAAAGAAAGAGAGAGAGAGAAAAGAGAGAGAAAGAGAGCGAGAGAGAAGGAGAGAGAGAGAGAGAGAGAGGTAGTAAGAATATAAGAAAGCTTAACCTGGCAGATAGAGACAGGAAGAGATACGTTGTGAGATAATAACTACAATGAGTGGAAACCAAAAGGTAACAAATTACTTGATTTCTTGCCCATTTTCTTCCCCACAAACCATTCATCGCCTATAATGGTTGCCTTGAAATAAGACTATATAGGAACAGCAGCCGGAGAATGACGCAGTATTGATAAAAATGAAATTTATTGTCTAACACCAAATCGACGTCATAAAACAGTGTGTTCCAATTTCAGCACTTATTTTTTAAGCACCTCGGCATCGCATATGCCGCTTAAATGAAACACGAGAGTCAAGTTGGGGTCATATCATCGTACTCCATTTTACATTTGTGTTGTAATCAAATGCAGTCCACGATGCTGGTACATGTTTATGCAGCTTATAATATCAGGCCTGAATTACCTTACACATAATTATTTAGATTAATGTTAGTCACTAATTTTATATAAATCAAAACAAATGACAAAACAGACTGCAAAAATTACGAGAAAAAAGAGTGATTTTAAAATCAAATTTAAATGTACATAAGTGTAGACATGAAAACATTTTGCACGAGAATCACTAAATTCCGTTAAATCACTTAGTACCTTAACAAACCGAAAAAAGTCTCCCCGTTCAGTTGACCTGTGCGATGTCTGGTGATGTTCTACCATGGATTAAATTAACTTCACAAACCGCGACACCAGCTCAAACCACAAATAAATTACTTTCCTATTCTCTTCTTGCCCCGAGAAACATCCATAAAAATTTGTTACAGGTCGTACGATTGTGGTCTGAAAGAAGCCTTCTCTGAGTGTCTATTGAAAAGAAGCTGTTTCATGCCGTTTTGAATAAAGAGACAAGTCATTTGAATTTTTTAAAAATCAGATATTTTTCTATCAATCAATTCCTAATTTATTCGGGGCTTAACTTTACCTTTTTCTGACCCCAAATGTAAGCAGTGTTCCTTTGTGAAGAAGGAAAAGAAAACTTACATTTTTCATATTTGTCTTCCTAGAATTTCACAATAATGTTGAATAAGTTTTCCGGTCTTTGTCTATAATTATAATAAAATATTTGGGCTAGGTTTAAACAACGGACGTACATACATGTATATTAGCAAATGTTTGTACAAGAATCAAAAGATGCTGAAATAAAAACAAATGAAATCAACATACATTGTAGTTTGTATTTATTTCAATGTACAGTGCTTCAAAACAGTTGTTTGTTATGACAAACAGAGCCTAATTTTGGAGAAAAACAATTGTCTGCACATTTTCAAAAAATTGATACATTTTTTGTAGACTTTTTCTTATTAAAGGTTCTAATGCATGATTAATATATTTTGAGGAATACTAGTACATTGCCTAATTGTGGAATGAGAACCTTAAAGCATGACGTGGCTTGAAACTATCAAAATTTTGTTTGAATACTTACAACTATGAAATCTTTTTGAAAATCGAACATGCACTAGAAATAACAGACACTTCTGCTTACATGGAATAGCGAGAGAGCTGATAGATTATCGGAATAAAACAAATCTGTACAAATTATTATCAAATTACAAAAAAAAAAAATCATGTTATATATATATTTTTAATATAATTTTTCAAATCTGCATTTATCGTCTCATTCTTTGCAGCTTAAATAGGTAAATATTATAAAGCACAACTCGTGTGATATAACAGAGATGAAAACGGCTTTCATACCGACCTTTCACACAAATTG
The DNA here is from genome assembly GCA_025617745.1 of Heliocidaris erythrogramma. Lineage (NCBI taxonomy): Eukaryota > Metazoa > Echinodermata > Echinoidea > Camarodonta > Echinometridae > Heliocidaris > Heliocidaris erythrogramma. The sequence goes on from CM046853.1 coordinate 65,165,861, forward strand.
TAGATAGATTCATACATGTGTATAAACATGAAAAGACAACATGAGACCGTACGAGGTGAAAGGGTAACGTATATAGGGCGGACCTTACATACAGGTATAAATAAACAGAGTGGTAGCCAATAAACATCGTTCCATGACGCAGACAGAGTAGGAGTCATGACCAAACTATGCGAGCTCATCAATTAATGAGCTATAACAATTTGACAATGAATACATAAGCGCATGGGAAAAAAGTTAAAGTAAAGAGATGTTTTTAAAGATTAAAAAAAATATTTTAGCAAGAGCGGAAATCACAATGCTAAAACAGAAAAACAGTTATTTTAAAAATAAGTTTTAGATATTGTACACTGGAAAATGGAATATGACATTCGTTGTTTGGATTGATATTATTAATTTAAAACTAAATATGAAGTCAGGTTAATAAATTAAGTTCATATCATAATATTAGATATGTATTTGATAAAGCCATCGAAAAGGAATAGTGTATTATTAATAAATCGCCACCATCGTTATTATTATCGACATCACCATCCTCTTCATCAGTGATGGCGTTATCACCTTTCTTCTTTCTTGTTTCTTTCCTTAATTTCTTAATCACTTCTGGATCATTTCATCATCATTATGATCAACAATCAAAATTAGAAATATTAATAGTTGCTTTCCCCAGTCAATAAATAATTTGAAAGATAAACAGTAAACATATTAACATTAATCATCAAGAAAGATCACATTTAACATAGAGATATTAACACTTTTATCAAATGTATAGGCCTACAGTGTCCGCTGCACATAGATATTAGCCTTTCAAACTCCCAGGCATGTTTCTTCACTTATTCCCAGAAATCAATATTCTCCTCGCTCACAATGTGATTTACAATCCCAAAGCCTGTCTTATTAAATTTTCGCAATTACCCGACTCTTCTGTCAGCTCTCCCTTTCTCCCATCGCGTTGCATATGCCTCATGTTCTGGGAAGAGAGCTCTCCCCAGCTAGTTGTTGTCCGGGATGTGCTCGAATCATTTACATTTCTTCATTGTTTGAGATCATCCCGCCTCTGACAGGGGCAGATATGGTGATTGATGTCCTCGGCTATCGAACTGCTCTCCTTTTACGAGGCAAAAGTCCCCGTGTTTTCTCCGACCATTTGGAGGCTTAGTGAAAGAAAGGCCGACTAATTCGGCGACTTCTTCACGGCACGGCGCACGCCGTCTCGGGCTTCGGGATCAGGGCGAGCCTTGCCCACGCCGACCGAGAGCGAGCGTCGACGCCTGAGCTCTGTTCATCGTCGCCGGTTATACACAATGATACAAGCATGCTGTGTAGACTATTTGGGCACTTCATACAACCTTGGTCTAATTTCAATTTATCCCAATATACGCAATTAGAATTTATTCAGAGACGGGAAAAATTACTAGATATTAGTCTATTTTCATGAATTTTGACCAATGAAGTAAAGATTTACAATCAAAATCAATAAGTTTGACAGGATCATCATGTTTAATAATGGGATTGAAATGGCAATGTGATAAATAAAATCAGAGAGACAGAAATAGAGAGATAGACAGATAGATAGAAGTAGAGAGAGAGAGAGAGAGAGAGGGGGGGGGGTCAGACTGATACACACATACTCTGTATTTATATGCATGGGTGTGTGGGTGTGTGTGTGGATGATTGTGTGTGTGCGTACACAAACAGAAACTGAAATAAGAGATAGTAGGAAAAGAGACGTCACAAAGAGAGTGAGATAGAAAAGGAAATGCAGGAGGGGGAGGGAGAGAGGGGGATTGAGAAATAGAGAGAATGATTTTTTGTTGTTGTCATGATTATACATTGTGCTTTTTGGAGCATGTTTTTAAATATAAATAAGGAAGTGAAAAAGCAGATTCAGATACACACACATAAAAAAAAAATCAATTTTATATCATCGTTAGAACATGAGAAGTGAGAAAAGTGCATAATAATTAAACAAAACCCACGAAATTACAACATATGGTATATGGAGAAGCAGTCTAATTATGACATCACACTTCATAATTTATTTATCAGTGGTAGGTGTTCCATACCTTTGTGATTTCAACTGAACTTTTCAACAATTCATACCTTCCTTATAGCTGTTCAGATTTATCTTTAACACTCTAATTTATAGTTCTGATTTGTTTCCTTTCACCAGACTAACCATATTTTTAATGAAACTGAAATTTAAAAAAAATGAAATAAGTATTTCTTTTTTTTTACCGTTCATCAAACACGTAGAAATACATCGTGGCACTACCTTGTCGAAAAGGGCAAATGATTGGAAGTGTTATTGGAAATATCGCAACGGTTTACTGATTTTCACTTCCTGTGTTTCTCACAAAGATATGAATACACAAATTATGTTCTAACTGGAAATTTACTTCAAAGTTGTATATAAATACGCCTGCACATCGACACCCAACAGATATACACGTTAGAATAATTTTCAGGCATACTAAAATGACATTTCCAACGCAAAAGTAATTTCTATTTCGAAAATTTATTCATTCAAGTTAGTTTCCTCTAATGAGATTTTGCAAAAAAAAAGTGATATATTTTTACCTACATGTATTTCTTCAATGTCTTTCAAAGTTGTAAAGTTTCAAAAGGTAATTTGTTACCACATATGTCTTTTTGTCTCCTTTTGTAAATACGTAAGAACAATATGCATAATAACGGAACGAAAATCATACACAGAATGGATATGACAAGTCGTATACTTTGAAAAATAGGATTTAATCAGGTGTTAATACCAATTTCCAACGGAGATATGCAATATCAAAACAATATAAGTGCATGGACCAGACTTAGTAAAGGAAACAAAGGTATAGAGGAGTCTATATTAAAAAACATACTTTCTTCTTCCGTCTCATAATTATCTCCCTCTCTTTCTTTATCCCATCCAACTATCTCTCTCTCTCTAATGCTCTCTTGTTTCCATCCTCTCCCCCAATCTCTCATTCTCTCTCGCGTCCACATCCCAGTTAAACTCGATGTCTTTCTCATTTCTCTCCTCTCCATGTCGCATCATCTTCCTCTTGCTATCTCCTTTTCTTTCTTCCATTCTATCCATCTCGCTTTCTCTCTTCTTCTCCTCAAATCACAGCCTCTCTCACTCTCTATCTATCTCCTATTCACATTTTCTATTCTCTCTTTCTCTCTCTCTTTCTCACCCATTGCTCCTGCTCGTGCCTTGTTTCTCCTTCTATAGGTATCACTTTCCCGACACCCTGGATGGAGAGTGCCACGTGCCTTTGAATGATCGGGTTAATAATGCTTGATTGAGTTGGCCCGTGTGAAAGAGGAAACACTTAATAATACCCACCTCGGGCGAGAGAACCTGGTAATGACCGGCCTCAGATCCCCGCTATCCCCTTGAACTAGACCGACGGCGACGGCTCCCGTAGACCCTGTTCACACTTTAAAGTTAATATCATTGTTTGTGGTACTCATCTTCTCTGCCCTCCAATCTTTACACGTTGCCCAATGAACTAATCATGTACGGTAAAAATACCATTTGTGTTTTGTTCATTTATATTTTGATTAAGAAAGTCACAATTTGCATAGCATGTAATTGCAGAATGAGGTTCATCACTGCCTAATTCGTCGTTTTGAATCGCTTTGAAATATTGAAGATTTATTCCAGGAAAACAACAAATAAGCAGTGGAATATTCAAATGGACAAGTAGTCAGATGCCTAATTATTATTGTCAAAAGGACATTTTGCAAGTAGTTTGGCCGATATTGATTCCAGTCAGGAGTCTATGAATAAAATCCTGCCAAAATGGGAGGGAACGGATGATGAAGCCCTCAAAATTATAAAAAACAATATTGTTTTTTGGTGGTTATTTTGAGGCTTCCTAAGCATGCTAAGTGGCCCGCTTTCCGACCTCCTACCCAACCCAATAATTGTGTTTGCTGGTGATATTGTCGCATAAACACTCGTAATGTTATCTAAATCAAAGAAACGCAATGTTTATCTCCCATTTCATGTTAGATTAGTACTTAGTAATTTAAAATAGAAAATAACCTCGTAAATGAAATAGGAAAAGCTTGAAATTAAAAAAAAATACTTCTGATTTATTTATGTTTTACATTCTTATATTGTAAAAAATATATCTCCTTATCAATGATGCATTGTGGTGAAATTAATACCAGTGCACAAAGTTCCTAAGATTGATAAATCAATATTTATATTTCGATATCATGTTTCCTTCAAAAAATATGATGGGGAAATTTTTGCCACTGCCGTATTGCCTTACTGCATTATCGGAATAAATTTCAGTCAGAATATCCAATATGTCTGAGATTTTAGACTGTCGTCTGTTCAACCGGGTTAACTTAAATCCAACGGCATATTCTCAAAACCGAAGAGAATAAATTTAAATGTTCCAACCTGCTATCCCTGATCGGCGGGATTTAATGACCTTTTAAACGATTATTCCCCCTAGTCATTCTCGTCCGATATCATTTATCGGATCATCTGGATCGGTCGAGTAGACGAAACTACATATTCAGTAATATTCATGTCACATGGGTATGTGTATCTTATAGAAGTACATTTTTTTGGTTAAATAATCAATTGTGAACCTCCACCACAAAACGACCTATAAGTCGCAATGGGAGTTTTTAGAGTAAACAGCTAAAAAGGGCTTTTTGGGGTGGAATTTTAAGTTTTTTTTTTTGTATTTTCTGAAAGTTCATTATTAATCTACCATCTGACAAAATTTCAGGGTAAAACTATATGTTAAAATATGTTTTTACTCTCATTCAAAATTACCATTTTTTTCTGGACTTTCAAACTTTGTGTGTCAGCTTGCTGCTATCGTGCTTCACATCGCTTTTGTGGTATGGCTCATAAACTATGCATTGTCTGATATTCAAAATCTAGAAAAAAAAAAGAAATATATCTATTCTAAAGGTATGGAAAGTTTCAATCCAATCCAATTAGTACTTCACAGTGTATACTGGTCAGTTTGACTCAACCTTTTGTGCGACAAACAAAAGGACACAGATTAGGCGCTCTTAAATGGTCACTCTTATTTAGAGCCCGTTTTCTCAATTGTTTTGGTCATTAGCTTGTCTGACACGTTGACATTCTCATTGTAATTTACAAGGGTTTCCTTAGTCCATACAAGCCAAGTTATATATCATTTGAACCCTAGACTGGCCTATTTTGGAGGTATCGAGGACTGGGGTGGGGGGGGGGGGGGCATGATATGGCCTCCCTTTATATTTCGGCCGCGACATGACCGATCGCCGCGAAATTTTGCACAGACCTCGAGAATCACGTAAAGAACACAAATAATCCATCTTTATATTTATTTAAATCTTTAATTTAAAAAAAATTAATATAATATTTTATGTAAATTATATGCATAAATACACATTTTTGAGAGATATCAAGTAATGAAAGGCCCTGGGGATAAAGTGTCAATGCAAGAAGCTCTTTATAAACATTAAAACCATTATTATGAAAGAAAAAAAAATGAAAGCGATTTCAATTCTTCTGTATTCTATTGTTTTACGAATTTCTTATGTATTTCTTTATTTTTCAACTTTAACTTTTTTTAAGTTTGCTGTTTCAAGGTGTTATCTGGACCACTATTCAGTTACAATAGATGACTATAACATTAAATTGTGAAATTGTAGGTCATAATGGAAGAATATGAGGAAATTCTCCGTTTTCGGGCTGACATGAGGTCACAATAGGTCATGTGACTCGGTAACGGTACGACCGTTTTTCGAAAAATTGGTGTCAAAAAATGCGCAAGACTTGAAAGAAAAAAAGTCAGAAAATGGCGCAGCGTGAAATGCAGCGGTTCGAATTTCGCTGCAAAAATTGTCGGGGGGGGGGGGAAGGCCATCATGGCCCCCATGTCCTTTTAGGGTTAAAGCCTAGAATCTAAGCTTTCTTACTGTGCTAAAGTTAAAAAAACCCTCAAATTTCCGACTTATTGGTCGTTTTGTGGTGGAGGGTCACAATGGCATTTCAAAGAAAACTGATCGAAAGAAATAGTGATTTTTTAAATATTGCAGTAGATCATTTGTTTGGATATTAAGCAAATTCTTAACAAACTGACAAAATCTTTTTTTTTTTTTGGGGGGGGGGGCGGGGGGGGGGGGGGGGGTAGTCCTACTTTCGTTATTGCTCAGCTAAACACTCAGAGTCTGTACTAAATCTGTTTAGCAGATTCGTTATCATTTGTTTGCATTATGGAACATTCAGTGTAAGTTTAGTTTATATATATGATTTTTTTTAATTTGTTATTTTCCGTCACCACGAGAACTCAATATTATATCTAACGTAATTTCACAGTCGTTTCAATGTTTTAACATTGACATAATCATTAGAACAACGTTGAAAATACTAAATCAAAGGTGATATTTGTTTACCCTTTCAGGTTTCCCTCCAAAAAAATAATTGTTAGAATGAAAAGTCTGGGGTTTTGATATACAGAGAACAAATGCAAAGGTAAAGAGAAACACAAGCTGCAAACCGCTCTTGTATACACACAGCATCGTGACAAAATTATGCGTATGAAAAAAAATTATATATATATATATAAGGCTGCATTAGCTGGACAGTTTTTGTCTTATTTCTATGCTCAACTGTCCCGCTAATGTAGGTGGCGCTATTATGACGGAATAAACCGCATTGTTGTGTGTCCAGCTAATGTACCCTTTAGTCATATTTGCCTATGTATATATATATATATATATATATAATTATGTATAATTATATACAAGGACTCTTTCCACAATTCTTTCTCTACCACCACCAATTATAACTGAAAGCATTTGTAATAAATGTTTTACGTAGTTTTAGGTATTTTTATTTTAACGTATTTACGCATTATTCAAACTATCTAACAAAACTATTATGTGGGCGGTCGTATGTGGGTGTGTGCGCGGGTGTGTATTTCACCTTACACGGCTTAGGCCTTGACATATCTATTCGTGAATGCGTTTAAAGTAAACAGGTCATCCAAAATATATGGTCAGAATTGACCCTAATTAGTCACTCTCATTCTGAAGAAGAAAATGTCTGATCTTTTCAAAAAATGGTGCCTTTGATATTTCAAGAATTGAGCAAATACGTGAATATATGAAGTCAAAATTTTATATTATTGTCTTTTCTTGTGTTTTTTTTTCAATTACTATGATTTTGCTCTCTTTCACTTTGCAATACTGGTTGCTAAATTTCTGACATGAATAAGAAAACAAATTTTATCAACCGTTGTATCTGCTCTTTGACCCCTCGCATGCTTTAACCGTTGCCAGTTTCCAACCATTTCTCATGTTTATCTGAGAGTGTCTAGAACGTACATGTATTTTTAAGAATAATATGGAGTATATTCTTTCGTTATACTCACGGCTTTCTCACAGCGAATCCCATTTTTCTTTTCTTATTTCTAATAAAAATTCCATGAGAGTTTAAAATAACGTTCGGAAATTTCTATTTTTCATATTTTATCTCTTTTTAAATTTTTCTACCTCTCCAGACAGACGTTCATGCAATTGTCCCCAAAAAAGTATTTCATGAATCAGATATTGAAATATGATTTTAAACATTATACCACATTTAGGACTATCTAAAAATGTCATGATTTTATTTTTTGAAGGGGTACAAAAACATACCTGATGCCGTGACACAGTGGTTATTTCATTTGACTCTCAATAAGGAGTCTGACGGTTCGAACCTCTGTCTGGTGGGTATATGTTTTTATAGAAAAGGCATTTTATATGCAGTTGTATCACTCTTTCCTCCCTCAGGATCGTATAACATGATTTATTCTTTTAAATGCACTTTGAGAGGAAGACGGTTTGCGGAGCAAATGTCAAGGTGGTGATTTCCAGCTCACTTTGGAATGGGATAAAGACGTTTATGATAACGTGATATGTGCTGTCGAAACTAAAAAACAAAAACACACAACAACAAACCAACGAACGAAATATTATTATCATTAACAGTATACGATTTGATACTTCTTTTCTCCTTTTCCTTCTTGTTGGAACATTGTGCTCTCTTTCTAAAATCTTTGAAAAAAATATGTGGACTTTTTATTGACATTGTTGTTTTTTCCCCCTGTTTATAACAATAGACATGTTTTACCCACTTCGGGAAACTTAATTTCTTTCAGCCTTGTCGCCAAATTAAGCAAGTGAAAACCTTATCAGTTACTTGTTTGAAAATTATGCTCTCCTGTCAATATCTTATAGGTTGGCAAATTATGTCCTACGACCCCCCAATAGAAATAAACCGGGTGCATAAACCTTTCCTTGTGTTCTGACGACGCCCTCGTTCTTAATCCATGTTTCATAAGGTCAAGAACAACTCCAAATGCAGCAGCAGACGTGTTTCATAACGTGACTACTTGAATAATTGATAGGTCCAAGTCTTATTATTCTTTCCTTCTGACCTCGTCATCCATTTATTGTTTTAAGATTCACTTTGAGTTTCTCCGCGTCTACGACTTCCGACATGCATGCAGGAACAGAAGTGATATGTGTACTGTATGAAATAATAAAACTGTTACACTCCAAGTAAACATATGAGCTAACACCCGATAGGTAGCTGTTCAGGTGTATTTCTATTGTATATTACGCATATGTATCATAAGGTATAACATGAAAATTAATGAAAAAAATGACTAATATTCTTTTCAAAGAATATGTCATGAGAGCTATTTCTCGTGAAAGGGCGATTGTGCCTGATAGATTTTTTGCAATCATTGAATTTTATAACCAACTAACCAAAATAAAACAACACTTCATACAATTAGCAGACTAAAGTAATTTCATTTCTCTGCCTCATGTAATTGCTTGATGTAGCTATGATTTGACCGATTTTCATGCAGACAATAAAGAAGTTGATAACCTATTTTTCAAAGTTGTTTCTTTGTCACTCGCCATCAAAGTTTCTACAAACAAATTTTGATTATCAATTCTAGAGTTTCCCCTCTGTGTGCTGAATATACAATTTTATGAGCAATGGGATGTAAAAGAAATGACCAAGAAATATAAAGAAGTAATATATGAGTGGATATGGGATAAAAATATTTAAAAAAACCCAATAAGGCCTTACTATTCTCTTTGATGCATGAAGATACAATTTGTCCTTTGCAACTTAAGACGCATTTCTCTGTAAAGTATTTTATATCAAATTGATGAAATGCAAAGTAAATGAATTGAATTGGACGCCAGAAGCAGGATACATTGCTATACACTCTAAGGAAATACTTGTGGATGCCTGTCACGCGTGGGGGTAACTTCAGAAAAACTCTACAAATAGGAGCTCTTCTGATTAGTCCTCATTTTCTAATAGTTTCGATATTTTTGATAAATGAAACCTTGTTTATAAGATTTGGTCAAAACGGAAGTCCAATGTCACTGACCACGTCTTTAGCGATGGGAAGCATCTATCCCACCCGCCTGATGCATTAACGTGCTACATTATGATCTAGCTGGACGTCAAACAACCAGCAATAGAACTTCCTTGGGAATTGAATTCAATTTCGGTGGATGTGTAGTTACGTTAAGTGGAAATAATTATCGAAAATAGGTTAACATTGAGACGGACGATAGCAAGAACGATGATTCGATAGAAAAGCCTGGCGCTCCGTTCACTGTTCCCGTTTTTCTCCCGCTTTCTTCTAATTCCACCATTGTACGCTGAAGATCTCTATTTTCTGCTCAACCGGATCTAATTCAGTTTTCGCCGTCTTCATTGTAAGCCATCAAATACTTTAATCCGTACCTTTTATCTGTTCGACGAAGACGCATAAGTAGAGAATATTTTTGGCTGGATTTCACGAAGATTTTGCTCGTCGGGTGCTGCCGAGATGTGAGCACCTGAATAAAAAAAAAGAGAGGAAACAAGCGCTTGGGGTTTTAACGTTCTTGGGCAGGAGATCCCTACGCATCTATTGATAAGCGAAGAGAAGGCTTAGACTCAGCGGCTCCGATGGATTCGTCAAGAGACAGCGGAACCCGCTCATCGGCCGGAACCTCTCGTCATCATGCCTTCTTTTTATTTTCCTTATTCTCTACAATTTCTCTTATTTCGCTATTTTTGATGTTCATGTATAAAAATAGCAGGTTTTCTTTTTGTTAACCTTTTCTATTTTTTAGCATATGTTTCAAAGCCGTTGGCATGGTTGGAGATTGTATTTTACTCATTAAGAAGTTTGATAGGGCATTCAAGGTCTTTTATGGCTTAGTTGAAAGCTACATGTGTTTCAGGTAATGATTAGTCAATGCACTGGCCAATAATAATTAGAAAACTACAATACAACCTCATGTGAACTCAATTTGGGGGACTGAAACTAACAAAACAATGAAATCTAGTAGCAGAACCAAAATATCATTTAAAATATGCAAATAGAATGTCGACACGTTTATCAGATGTTGCTCCACAGAGTCAACGCCGAAATTAGGAAACATTATTAATTGAAATGATGATAACGTCTGCTATAAGCGTTTGCCGTGAAGCAAACTGTATAATCTTTGAAATTTAATAATATGCGCTGCATCATAACTAAAACGAACCACTTATGACATTTTTAAAGGTAAATTATAATGTAGGTTTCACTTTCAGTTTCAGTTTATTGTTTTATATTTTACATTTACAGTGCTTTTACAGTATAAATGGTACAAGCAATATAATTGGTACAAACAAGATAAATAGTACAAACAAACATGAAATATATTGTCAGAGAAAATGAAAGAAGGTGAGTACCTCATATCTATACGTTTGCATTCAATATCAATTGAAAAGACTGGGCTAGAATAAAAGTGAAATATTAACTTTTGTCTTTCACGGCATGTAACATGTACAATATCTATGTATATTCATGTTTGAGTATAGAGGGTAGATATTACACCTTTGACCATTATGAACATTCTTTTCTTACATTTTTTACATGAATTTAGTTGGTGTCTGAAATTATTCATGCATATTTTGTACTTTAATCAGGTACAGACGAGACATATCCCCAAAAGATCTCATCGTGTATACTGTGTAAATTGAATTATATACTTGTCATCCACCTTCTCACTGAGCAAGGCCCAACTTTGATCAGACTGCACCCTTTTTAATTGATGAGGAGTTTTGTTCTTTCAATTCAAGATTTGTAGGGCGGGTAACCACAATTACTGCGAGTTATTCTTCTTCTCGACTAAGTATTCCCCCAAAAGAGACACTATTTGATGAGTATCAGATATCACAATATTTGAAGAATTGTATTAGTAGCAAAAACGATTGTTAGTACTTTGACCTAGTGTATTTCAATAGTGGTTTCTGCACGATCTTTCCCTCTTTCCAGGTCTCTTTTTAAAAATGTAAAGAGTTGCATTTCCCCACGGGCGAAATGTCAGCGGTGGCAGGCGTTCGGGACAGCTTTGAGACCTCGGAAAACGCGCCAACTGATCTCCACTGTAAAGAGGCTATCGGGCTGCAGGCGGTTCAGGATGCCGTGTGCAGCCGACCAGAACTGCAGCATTGAATAGGACGAGCAGCGCAGACTTGCGGCCTGTAAAGTGTAATTCTGCACGCCAGAAAACGCCCCGAGGTATATCTAGTAGAGAACCTACCATTTACAACTGATACAATTGTAAAGTCAAGGTTTGAGCGTAATTGAAAAAAAGGAAGACGATATTTCAATAAACGGGTAATGAAACACGTTACATTTTGGTCAGGCTTTTGTTAGGCGTCTCTTGGAACCCTCTTCCCTACTGTTCCTATATCTCTCGTCAGCATAGTTCCGCGTGCCCAATCCAACGCAATCACAAAAAGCACCTCGAAAATACTCTTAATATTTTGTCCTTTCCCAATGATTGTTTCCGAGAGATGTTTATCAAAACACCTTTCTGGTGATTAATCTTGTATACAACAAAAACCCTGGACTCTTATTTGCGCCGTGATTGAGTCTTTGTTTTGGTGCTGGGTTCGTTGTATGCAGAAGCAAGGAAGCGAGAAATTACCATTCGTCAAGGAAAGCATGTCGTTTCATTCGTTACGCCATCCTGTTCTTAGCCACGTCCATTGTGCGGTGATAAGACAAACAAAATGGCGCCAATCATCCGTGTCAAAATCATTCCAATATTTGCATTGTTTTTTCACGGTTTGGAGATTAAAATTCAAATACACAGGTGTGTTGATCAAGATGGATAGAGCATGCTTTCGTAGGGTAATGCAATACTTTCAAAGGGGTAATCACAGTTCAATACGTTTTCGCACTTCCCTAATTATTTCAGTATCCAAGTTCACGAACATGACGAAGGAGAATTTGTGCAAGCTTTCACTGATATCACAAAATAGCAATATTCACGACCAGTAGTCACTTTAAATGAATAAAGAAAGATAACACTGAGTTTAAATTAATTAACAAATATAGTTTTGAGAGAAATAATACAAAGATAAAACACAGAAAGCAGATCAATTTTGTTTTTATGTAGTTGTGTGAATTTAGCTAAAGTCTTCAAAATGAAAATATTTATTCGAATATTTTAACTCGATTGGGGATTTTAATTATGAATTTCCAGCTCTATGAATCAGAGCTAATAATAATATTTCATTTAAACATAGTAAATGTACCATTATATTACACATCTCTGCAATATTGCTGGAATACTAAAGGTATGAAATATGTATCCAACGATTTTTCATTCTTTAATTTGCTTTCAGTATCCCTCTAAAAAAAATGTTAGCATCTTGATAAGTCAAGAATTCATTTAAAAAAAGAAAAGACAAACATAAAGCCTCACACAATGCAACAATCTACAATATCTCTAAATCTTTGCTGCGGCAACAACCCCCTAAATCTTTTCGAAAGTTCAAGTTAACATTCACTTGTGCCTAGACAATCAACTAGTAACTTTGACAGGTTCATACTTAAAGTACCTCGAGTCTTATTAGTCACCCCCCGGAAAAGACATGATTGACATGAAAGGTATGTTTTGACGCGAAAGGATGATCCTTCGAATGATATTAAGATCAAGAGGAAGTCCCCTCGTCTATTTACTCTTCATTACAATTATATCCTTTCCATTCTACCACTGTTTAACGATACAATACAGTACCCGGTTGCCTGTATCATCGCCCTACAGAAACCTATCCATGGGTACTCCAGTTCCATTCACCAAGTCAAAGCCTTGGCTTAACTTCTCTTGTTTGAACAAATGATGTGGTTTCTCACTGCCTTACCCATATTGTGGAAGGCAAGCCGATTCTCAGTCCATTGCGCAGTAATTCTATAAACCATAGTCCACACCGCGCTCAAATACAATGAGGCTTATAATCATGCATTTTTGATGGACAGGTTGGAAAGAACCAGCCAATTTTACAGTGACTTGCTGGTATAGGGTATGAGTTATGGAATTCATTGAACAATTATGACTGCACCCTCTGTCCTTGTTTAAAGACAAACCTAAAGAATCGTTGGCAATGAAGACAAATCGAATTCCCACCAAAAGCAAACGAAGTATACACTGAATGTCATTAAAAGAAAAGAAGAAAAGAAGACGAAGAAGAAGAAGAAGAAGAGGAAGAAGAAGAAGAAGTAGAAGAAGAAGAAGAGGAGGAGGAAGAAGAGGAAGAAGAAGAAAAAAAAAAAAAGAGGAAGAAGAAGAAGAAGAAGAGGAAGAAGAAGAAGAAGCAAATTTTCATTTGCATTTTAGTAGTTCTTAAAGTTTATACCGAGGATCATCTCAGTTTCGGTAGGAATTCAATTTTGCCATGAAGAATTAATATTTCTATATTAATTATCATAAATTTACATATCTGTAGTAGAGGTTTGGTAGTCGAGTGGTTATTACCCTTGGTATAGGTGCAAATCTAGTCATACAAGTTACGTAAATGTGATTTAAAAAAGCAAATAAAAAAAAGCAACACTCCGTTCTACCCTTTTCCCAGATTCTATTCAGATGAAAAAGGAAAGATAATGCATTAAAAAACTGATATTCAGTATTTCATTAGCGTTTTCGTAGTAGGTTGGTGAAGGAAGTGACGAAGGGGAGGAAAGAAAGAAAGGTAATGCATTACTAAAATGATAGGGAATTAATCTTTGATTAGTATTTTGTAGTAGGTTTGTGCTTGTTATTTGGTTGTGTTCTAAAAAAAACCGAGCTCGATTTCTGGAAGCTTATGTTGCGAGATCCGTTTACTTGTATTTGAGAAGAAGAGAAACGGGAGCTATAGAACAGCGCCATCAATCGACAATACCGGGACACAGTTCCAAACGTAAACGTGGCCAAAAAAGACAAAAACGTAAGGAGGTTGAAAACTATAACGGTGGTGTGTGAATAAATTTTCTATTCATTTACAAAAGGAAACAAATATTTTCTACGTGTGAAAAACAGTTCCATTCAATATTAATGTTGTTTTTCGTCTAGGTTAACAAAATAGTGAGACCAAATCTTATATACTTGCAGATGCGTTTGACGGTTATTTTATCAACCTTTCCAGCTTGTGCTAAGTGCGTATTGGCCTACGCTGCTATGTCCTCTGTCACTTTGAGAACAATATGATATTCTTACCATTCATTCCAATTTAGAAATCTACCAGACAGCTCTTTAATGCGTTGATAGACATTGTGATCTTAGAAAAAAAGAAAGGTGTGATCATAATTTTTTTGTCTGCAAGGTTAACATTCAAGCAGAAGTTGATTCTTTTGAAAGAAAAACTACTTGATAGTGAGTAATGTTTATGAAAAGGTTTTGGGAGCCTCTGATGATTAATGCAGGTCTTTGAGACGAGTGGAACGCCGCTCATTCATCACAGCCGTTACATGAAGCCAAGGCTGAAGTTAGCTACTCACTCAGGTGAACTTTGAACGTTCCTCCGTTGTTGCCAATTGTGGAAGGGGTCAAGAATAAACAAATACAGTTCACAGAAGCATGCGTTTTATAAGTTATGCTTTCCGCTTCCATGCGCTCATTGAAGCTACCGTAACGCTTGGCAACTCGACATTTTTCATTCTTCACAATTCACATGACAAGTTTTTTCTCCCCTTCATCTTTCTTTCATTATCCTCAAACAATGGGCGTAAAGTCGTCAAAATAAATTAGGATAGGTTAGCATAATGGCAATTTCATATTTCCTCAGCCCAGTCTCGGGTAATACCTGGCTTTATCTGTGCTCACTGCGAAAAATTGCTTTTCTGTGGCGATGTTTACTCGCTGTCAAAATGAAACTTATATTGCAATATGTTATTTTGAGCCTTTGAGGCATGATGACATGACACATGAAATATGTTCTTCCTCCTGCAAAAAAAAGAGAAGTCTAATATATATATATATATATATATATATATATATTGGAGAACAAATTCATATACGAATTAAAAAACTGTGTTCGTTTGTAGTCATCACCAACTCAATCTACCCCTGATTGAGTCTTACTGCCAGGTTACGTCCGGAGGCCTGGTACTTGAGTAATCCTACGTTGCATCTGTCGTTCCTTTGTCATCATGCTGATGTGCACTGATGTGCTGGATACTGATTTGAATAGTTCCTGCAAAGCAGAGGCGGCGGAACGTCGGGCTCGGACAATGAAAGTGGGGGTGCACCTTTTGTTTGGCGGACAAAAGGTGCCCCTCCACTTTCATTGTCCGAGCTCGACGTTCCACCGCCTCTGCTGCAAAGACTTGCCATTCAAGCACCCGTGGGGGGGGGGGTCGTATTCCGACAACATTGGCATTAATGTTTTAAGTAAATTATATACCAATCATGCAAAAATGCAATGGAATCTAAAGCCAACCGCATTGCACTTAACAATGTTATTCCGAAAAATCCAAGTCCATAGCATAAGATCATTATTTGTGACCTATTGGAATTTAGACTGATGAATAGTTCGTGTGTGTGTGTGTGTGTATATATATATACTTTGACTGTTAAATATCTTCAAATTTTATCAGGTTCTCCAAAGCACACATAATATGGAGGCGTTGTTTTACAATATCAGAAATGACCATAATGACCATTATCAACTGAGCCTTACGAGCGTTCTCTTTCACAATGTTATCATAATTATTTTCATTATTAGATAGTTTCCATGGTAATTAAATATTGAGGAATTCTTTGTTTTAAGAGTAGATTTTGTAACACCGACCCCCCCCCCCCCCACACACACATAGTCATATGCAGTCAAAGAAAATATTAATACTGTTCATGGTATTTATATAACATGCCTCAGATGGCAGGAAAGTTATTAAATACTCAAGATAATGTGGGGGAAGGAGGCCACCAGATCTCATTTTGTTCAGTGTATCTCTTTTTGTTAATATATATATAGGTAATTATGTACTTTTCTTGAGTATATGGCATGGTGTTAATGTGAAATTATTTAAGAAGATACACTTTCTACCACCTCCACCACCAGCAGCTTTATTACCATCACAGTCTCAACCCCCATCACCACCATCATCATCTCAGGAGATGGTATCAGCGGAGTATCATCGTACCCCTTCGATGAAAGATGAGCACCTTGTTGCGGGACAGGTTAAGACAAACAATGCTGGTTTTGAGCGACACTCCCTAGCTGGTCTGCTACAGACCGTATGCCATTCTGATATTATCAAAGCAAACATCCTGACAGCAGTGTCTCGAGAACGCTGGATGCTATCTCTCTCTCTTTCCATCTCCAAGATAGAGATGGGGAAGAAGAAACAAAAATCATCATAGGGACACATTTACGGAGGAAGATTTTGTGGAGAAATAAGAGACGGGTGTTTAGCACGGTGATGGAAATACAGACACCGAGCATATGCCCGAACGATGATTTACAGATGTTTTGGTGGAATGTTAAGTAAAATAATAATGTTCATTCATAATATGGTATTCTGTACACACACAAAAAAAAAAATTAACTGTATAAATATTCTATACTCAGTGATAACATAACTGTTCTTGGAGAAGCAAAAATCAACGATTTGAAGAGAAAGTGGAGCACACATGAAACAAAATTAATAAAGAAAGAAAATAAAAGCAAAAGGGGAATACAAGTTTTTACATAGTGTATGCCTTACCAAAAACCCAGCTGGATACATCGCAGGTGTTATTACAAATAAGTTCTTAGTATGCTTAATTTGTTGATTGTCATGGGTACTGCTATGTTCAGATCGCGTTTTTACCGTAATCATAATTAATTTAACTGACTGAAAGGAAATAATTTAACAATTAATGTTGCTGATTAGGGACATACAACCAAGTTATATCATGAAATTATACTTTTAAGCTTCGCTTTGAGACATATAGTTAATATGCCATTCTCTGTTTATTAAAAAAAATATACTTATCCTAAACAGCAAAGAGGCTATACAGTTGGAGATGACATGCGATACAGTAATCGACACGGGACTGACTACCCGTAAACACTTCGTCATTGTCAGTCTCGTGGATATTCTTAAATATATATATATATATGAGAGTTCTCGAGACAGATGACTCGCGAGCCCAATTATAGGTAGGAACTTCTGAGAACATTTCTGGGAGTTCATAGGATTGATGTTGTAGGTCTCGCGAGCCTTCCGTATAATCCGTTGTCAGTCGCGTCGGCTGTATGTGTATGTTCCAAAACGATTTTAATTATGTGAGTTGAGAAACAGAGGTAAAAGCTTTACTGGCCCTGTGTTCTACCATGAAGCTTCATGGTAGCTTCATGGTAGCGTCATGGTTCTGCCAATGTTCCAACTCTAAACTTGTGCTTCTCTACTGTCACCTGGAGGTACGTTGTACATGTTGTAAGCAGATTGCTGAAAATGTATGGTGCTATACCGAATGAACAGACATCTCTACTAATGTATGCAAATTCTATGGGTACCCTTTCTTTAAACAGGAATTGTTGTTTATAATTCAAATGCTTACAAGAGCCTTGTCTGATATAGGAGCGACTAGCTAATGCATCTTGGACTGTTGGACGTACTCTTTTCATAGATATGCTAAATGGTCGCGTTTAATTGTTCATCATCAGGGGTTGCGGAAAAAGGAAGTAATAGATTTTGAACATTTTGTCTGGTAACATACATGTGGAAGTTATAGTATTACTTTCATCATATCCAAAAACTTCATATATTTTGTTGATCGACAATTTACATTAATTGCTTGTTACGAGGCTGGACAAACCTTCGACATCAAGAGAAGCCCTTATTTGAAAATAATGGAAACGTGAACATTACATAAAATATTTTTTTTATTTTCAAATAATATTCCCCCTGTAAAGTAAAGCAAAGTGTTGAAATGACTGGCCTATTGCATTCATACACGCATAAAAAAATTAGATGAAGATGCAGCATGACATGTTTAGAGTGACTTACAAACCATCATGACTTACAAACAACAGTCTTTAAAATAGATTGTGTATTTCATTAAAATATCAACTGGTAGAATATCTGACTGGTGTGTAACTAGCCTCTCTAATCGCGAAAACATAAACAAATTAGATACATTTCTGATGTTATTCTTTAGGAGATCAGATAAAGTAACATACCTCGGGGGCATATCATGAAGTAAAAGGAAAATAATTATGATTTTTCCTTTTTTCAAGGCCGCTGAGCTGAGCGGCTGCTAGCTCGTCTGCGACGTGCAAGCGCGTGCGTTGAATGCCAGCTGTGTGATGACCCGAGAAGAGAGATAACAACACCAAACTGACTGTGACAATGACTGGTGAAGATGAGCTCGATCTAACCCCCTGGGGTGAAGATATGCACCCATTCACGGCAGATCAACTCTCCCGGGAGAGAGAAAGGACGGAGATCTCTCCCTCTCCAGAACGCGGCGGCACCTCCTCGGGCGGCGATCAGGGGAATCAAAATCTTTGCGCCGGTGGTTGGGAAGAAGAAAGAAAGAGCAGGAGATGAATGAAAGGAGAAAGAGTGAGATAAAGAAAGATGAAAAGAAAAGGAGATAGATTATTGGAGGAATACGAATAAATAGACAATTCAAGAGGTAATGAGATAAAGAAAGAGAGAGAGAGAGAATAAGAGAGAAAGAATTAAAGAAATGGAGGGCCAGTATCCTGATATGCATTCATTTTATTTGTATAAATTGCTTGAAGAAAAAAAGAGTGAATCAAACATTTCGCTATGACATTGTTTCATTAAGTGAATATTGTCAACACTTAATCAAGTTTATTCTAAATCAAACAACCCCTGCCAAAAAGAACAACATACTGTAGAACAGAAAGAAATATCAAGACAACACTCTTACTTTCGGGTTCGTCTTATAGTCTTACCTCGGAGGTAGACGAAGTGGAAGTGCTATTACAGAAAGGGGAAAAAAAAGGTTGGTTGATGACGGAAATGAAGATGCAAAGGCAACAAATAGAGACAAATTTAGAATGTGACTACAAAGAGATAATGTAAGGAAGAAAAAAGACATGAAGACGGTTAGAGATGGTATGAAAATGTTTCAGACCTTCTATTTTCTATTCTTTTTTTTTCTTCGTAAGTGATAAGGAGTCATCTATCTGGCTGTCGAGATTCAAGTTTATTGTCACAGAAAAATTCAATTTAGAAATCTGTAAAGAGCGAACTCTTTCTTTTCAACACCCAAAACATGGCTCGAGGTGTTTTAGTCGCGGGTACAAAAGACTTTTTGAATCAACTAGTTGGGATGAGAGAAAGAGAGAGAGACATATGTGAAATATGGAGTATATTTGTCAGTTGGTTGGAAGTACACACATGTTTGAATTAAGAGTTTTAAAGTGTATAGCTGTTGAAAATCACCCGTAAATTGCACAGAGTTCATTTGTCACAGCCGTTGGTACCAAATTTATCATAATGCAAATCCATGGTCTGTTGCATCAGGTGTCAATAAAGAGTAAAATGAAAATTACTCGGAGGAAATTGCTGAAAATTACCTAAGCCATTTCGTCTCTTTCTCTGCAATGCTCGTATAACTTCTTGACCATAAATCACAACGCAACAGAGGTTCGTTGCCATAGATTTGTAAAGGTGTGAGTGTTTCCTAAACTAAGAGTATGACAAAAATAACGCAACATGAACTTCATGAAGCTTTCACCGCAAGATTATCTTTCTGTAATGCCAATTACTTGCCTGATATAATTTGTATTATTGATTGCTCCTCAGTTATTTACCAAAGTAATGCAATGTTGGCAGAATAACATTTTTTTAAAGTCTGGTTTAACATAGAGGAAATATTCGCAGTCACATCGTCAACTAAATGTAAATGTGATCAATGAGAACTAAAATAGTTCTGGAGATTGATGCAGTATATTATGGCCTTAAATAATTTTACCAAAACAGGCGATACTAATAGGTTGTTGGACGGTTGACAGTGCTTGCATGTTTTCTCAAAGAAATGAGCATAACGATTGGAACATTATAATGATTCATCAAATTATGATGGGCCTTTTTGTCGCTTAATCATCAATGAACAATGTCAGCAACGTGAGCTACCGAAAAAAAAACTTCCCTAAAAACATTATGGGTATAACTGAGGCATTGCGGCCTGTCTTCCACTTCCTTGGCTACGCCAGTGTATATATAGCGCATATATAAATTGAAAAAACCTGGCAACGTCAGTGATTTCAAATGCCAATATCTACTGCCATACTTGCTTGCTTCAATTTAAAAAAAAACACAAAAACAAACAGCCATACATTCGTATGTTCGTAATGTATGGCTCTAGAGATGGACTTCAGCAATTCGCAGAGTTATAGCCTAAGGCGAAATCATGATATGTGGCATTTCTTTTTCATAAGCAATCGGTTAGTTAATCATACAGTGGTTAAATGTCATCCCTGAATACTATCAACGCATGTTATTGTTGCTGTTTGTTTTTAAATCGATTTATAATCTGAAGAGAAACTGTAGAGCGCCCTCAAGTATTACATGCGCATTAGGTGTCTAGTCTCGAACTTTCAAAAACAACAAAAATAATACAAAAATACAGAAATGCTGGAAAGTTGCAAAAAAGGCAAACGGTCAGGAAAGTTGAGAAAATAAATTCCGCTGAATAGTATCATCTGACATATCTGACACAAGTGACATGAAAGGTTTACGTTACCAAGAATGAGTGGTACCAGTTCCAACGTCGTGACTCAGTCTAACTTCCCTGACCCAAATTCACCACGAAAACAGAAGAAGAAGGGTCTGTCGTCAGAAAAACGGAAGAAGAAGATATACGATGCAGAAGATCATATAAATTTACCAAACTTGACTTCAGAAGATAACGGATGAGACACCAATGAAGGAAAGATGGATGGTGGGGAAGATAAGAAGTTTCTGAGAAACTAATTTATGGCTGGCAAGAGTGAGGAAAGTATGAGCTGGTCAACAAATCTTCCAACGGTTTCTGTTTATCATTACGTTTGAAACATACGCAAACAATACGATAACAGCCTTCCACTCAGGATCACAAATCAAATTTCGTACTCTCACTTACGATTTTTCCTGGCAAACTAGAATGATATTAATTTTTGGTTGGAGAATAGAGATGTCGAAGACTCGCTTATTCATTGCAGGTCAATTACTAGTATTTGCTAACCCTTAGCAGTACAGTGTTTCATTTTAACGACGATTTAGCATTATCTTTTGATCCAGAATGCTATGAATGACACATTATACGTGAGCAGAAAGAGCACAAATAAAATTTTGAGCCTTTTTCTTTATATGCTTGGTATCCAAAAGACAGTTTAAGTACCTGAAGCAGAGTAAAGCCATATTTTATAGTGGATTAAAAAAATATACGAATAAACGTTTCAAAAGATGCTCCCGAATTTTTCAGAACGCTGTCCCATATCTTGGAAATAATGTTTGGATGACCAGATAGTGTGACATGATAGAAATGAGTGTCAAAAAGGTTTAGAATACTTTATGATAACTCGCTGTTATGTGATTAACATTCTTTCTGCTACACACCTATAGCATTTATTCATTGAGACAAGGAAACTTTTATTAAAAAAAGTGAGACCGTTTCTTTTCACAGGGAGATGACACATTAGCTATGTCCTATAACAATGAAATGCTGAAATGCTGTCCGTGGTGTTTGATAGATTCAAGTCATGCGTCATGACGGGGCAGGCCACTTTATCGCTTACAGGGAATGTTGAGTTTTTGGTAAAAGGTGATAAATGATTTGTGATCTTTCTCATTCATTTCGTTCCTTTGTGAAAAATATCATAGTAGAAATGCTACATGAAAAGGATCGCTGTTGAAATGCTTTCATATTTCAGTTATGGCTAAAAATGCATGTACTACAGAACTGTGACAAAAATATGATGCTAAATGTTTGTGTAGTCCCATATACGTACATTTGGGCCCAGTGCTTTTCATTGATTGTGATTTTCAACAAGATTTTATCAATGCTTTGTTATAACTTTGATGATTCCAAAACCTCATGATATACAATTATTTTCCTATTCACGACATGATCAACCATTAAGAATAACTTCTAGGCAATTCCTTTCACAAAGAATTGCAGGACTAACTTAACTTCATCTTTGACGCCACCGTCGAATTACATCCAGCTTAATGCAACTCGTCGCTGAAAGAATCGTCACTTGTCGTAGCGATTAGCCCGGGGATCATCGGTGTTTCTAAAAACATCGAGAAGAGGGTGCTGGTGAGAAACCATCTGTCAGGATCACTGTTTCAAATACCAATTTCTCCTCCGGGTATTATGTTAATCAGATATTATTTGATGCCAGTTACCATGGTGACATGCAAAGGGATTAAGAGCTGGTTGAAGTATGTACTCTCCTTAAAATGAAGGTATCTTTCAAACTAGAACAACGACGAAAAGACAATTATGTTGACTACCAATTTAAAAAAAAAATCCTGTCTCTACGTGCTCCACTTAAAATGGCATTAAACTGGCAAAATTTGAACAGCGCCACCTTACCGTAACTGCTAAATTGAGATTATAATTTGTAAATTGATTGCATTTTATTATGAATTTTGACTCAGAGCTGTTTGGAAAATAGGCACATTTTACATTTCAAACTATTATTTTTGACGCTGCACATGTGGAAAATGCCAACAGATTCATTCTAAGCTTCTACAAACTAGAATGGGGCATGATGAGAAAATTAGAGGCACAGACACTTTTCAAAACCTGTTGAAAGATGGCGTCATTAGGATCTTCAATTTACTGTCACTTTAAAACATGTTCATGACTAATCTTTTAAACATCTACAACTTTTGTTCGACGACCTTTTAAGGCACCTACATTGATATATTGCTGTACTATCACTAATTTAGAAACTGCCTCCTCCACTAAGCATGCTAAGAACTTATTTGTAATAACACCTGCGATGTGTCCAGCTGGGTTTTTTGTAAGGCATACACTATGTAAAAACTTGTATTCCCCTTTTTATTTTCTTTTCTTTCTTTATTAAATTTGTTTCATCATGGAAGCCATCTCTGACAGCAAGTTGGCGTAAACAAAATCATAAACATGAGAGAGAAAACAAAATATCAGTGGGAATTTGCGAAAAATCACAACATAGGATCAGAAAGTTATGAATTTTTAAAGTTGCGATCAATCACAAATTGGCAACTCTGATTTGTCTTTCGAGCTTCTCTCCCTTTCCCTCGAACTACACGTGGGCTATAAATATATATTATTGAATACATGTTTTTATACAACCCCCCAATAAAATCAATAAGATCTACTCCTTCATCAACAACAACGACAAATGGAATTTATGAAACGTTTATCTAAAAAAAAAATCAAATGACGGAGGTGCTAAAAGAAATTACATTTGATCAATTACAATTTTTTAAATTCATAAGTTGAATAAGCTTTCACTGATCGTTTTTTCTCATTTTCTTCTTTTATTAAAACCCAATAATTGTCAGTATACATTTCCCCATCAGGCATCTTGCGGCCTGCTGACTACGGTTTACTACAAATTTAGAAATTATCCCCCTCAAATTAACAGTATTAAAAACATAACAAATAAATAAACAATTAAACAAACAAACAAATATGCGTATTATCATGCCTATTTCCATAGCAACACGTGCATCAGGACTCCACTTTCAGGGAGAAATATCAATAATCAATTATTCTTTTATCTATAGATATGAATGAATTATTCCGCAATCTGCACCTCTTCAATGAATGGTGATGAAAGTGCACTTTGCTAAATACAATTAATGCAGTGACTGATTGTTTTCTGCACACCACCGACGCTATTTAAGTATGATCGCCGCTGGGTGCGGTTTGGATACGATCCATCTGAAGATAAAAGCTTGAATGGTGCTAGCTTTCATATCGAGATCGACGCCCACAGTTCTCATCATTATGGCATGGGGTATCGACGTCATTGACGGAATGAAGGATGCGAGTAGGCGACCCACGTCGATCTAGGCGATGCCCGGAGTTTGAAACATCTATCGTGTCAGTTTATTTATAAAATGCAGTCTGTAGGCGACGGGGAAAGTGTATGTGTGTGTGTGGGGGGGGGGGGGGGGGGGGGGCTTGCTCTCGTACTGAGTTTATTCCGACTAATATTTGATTCATAAATGAAGACCCAACCCCCCTTTTCGTCTATTTCTTTTCTTTCTGGCAAATTTTCCTGAACCCGTTGTAGTGGCAATGTTGATATCCTAAGGTACCAAATCTTAAAAAAAAATAAAGAGCATTCTATTTTTTGTAGGCGGTAAAGGAAAATTTTATAGAAAAAAAAGACTCTGTTCGTTGTTCCGCTTCTTTTATAGATGAAAAGAGTGGGTAAGAGAAAGTACAATGCGTTGGAGTGATACATATATTGTTATATTGTGCATGAATATTTCATATTTTTCTAAAATAGAAGCATAATTTGTTGTTTACAATGCTGATCGTATTTGCTTCCGCGAAAAATATTACAACAACCAACAAAGGGGATCGATGGTAAAAATGAGCAGGGCATGGAATTCACAATAGTCACGATATTGACGTAAATGCAAAGTTGAATAGTATGCTTTTACGTGTTGTAGGTAAGCAAACAGTCGTACCTACAGTTTTATGTCTAACTTGGCTTTGAGAATTAATGCCTTTACAAAAGGGCAGTGGCTCATCGACTTGGTTTAAGACCGTCCCAGAAGACCGTCCCTGAAGGTTAGGAGACCGCTGCTCTACCACTGAGTCATCACTTTAAAATATTATGTACTTGATAGAGGTTTTTTTTCTTTGTTTTACCATCAGCAGAGGAATCAATAAAATCATTACTATCACCACCATCATCATCATCATAATCATCAGCAATTTTGTAATCATATTTAATTTCGTCGTGGTAATCTTAACCACAAATGGGTATTACATTAATCGTCGTCATCATCGTCATCATACCACCACCACAACCAAAACCATTAACATCATCATCGTGGCCGTCGCAATCACCATCATCATCATCATCATCATCATCATCATCATCATCATCATCATCATCGTCGTAAACATCATCATCTTCATCATCATCATCATATCCATCATAATCACTGTCACCATCATGACCATCGGCACACTACCATCATCCTGATTGTTATTTTCAACATAATCCCTTTTATTTTATATCCCTTTCTATCTGCGTTATACTTAAATGTCAGCTTTTTGTTTCGTAAAAACAATTAATTTAACCTATGGACCGTTGTATGAGATGCTTGACTAATTATCCTATTAGCTCTTACCCTACAGCTTATTTTCTAGGCGAAGAAGATTATATAGTGAGGATTAGTAGAAATGTAGTACATGTGGAGAATAGAAGAATCGCAAAACATATTCATGCTAATCCTATATAGGATGGGATGACACACGTTGTCTTACTAGGAAAAGCAAGTCATTAATCATAGGTTTACCCGCCATTCATCAACAAAGATTTCAAGAACATTAGTCCCTATATATTATATATATCTTCTCTTTTCGTAATTTCATAGGAATCGTATTGTATGGGTAAAAAAGCTACACAACGCGTTTTCAATTCCCTAGCAGACTGCGGAGGCTTATGCCTAGTCAAAATGAAATAATGATTATAAAAAAAATATGGAAAAATAGTTGTCGCAGACATGCATAGAGCAGTGAATTATCCGTCAACGTACGTCATTCCCATTCGTTTGTCAAAGATCTATATTAATTGGTTTCCATGTAAAATAGGCACGCTTGAGCAGGCACGCGCATCTTCACCCATCGTGGCGTTGACCGTCTGTTACCCGGCCGAGGTCCCCGGGGAACGCAGGGTTAAATGGCTTGGTGGAGCCTCTATTTTAATGAAGGGGTGTCAGCTTGAGATTGGGTCGAGTTCGGGCAGAAGGGGTCCCGGATACGGACGAGGTAAAATCCTGGCCCAAAAAGCGTAAAATTTAATTTTCTATTCTCAATTAGGCTTCGTTCCACTACTTTGTATTTGACACTCACTAGACAGAGAGGGATATTGAAGGGTCACATTAGATGGATGGGGGAGGGGGGGGGGGATGTAAGAACATTATGCTAATAAACAGTATTCATGGTATTAAGCGCAATGTAGTGAATTAAATTGTGTTGGTCAATAGATAAGGTCATTTACATCTATTAAGTAAGAGTCACATTATATTTGATAAAGCTCCGTTAGAGGAAATGTATGCTAGTCCATATCAATTTTCAGACTGGCCTAAATAATTACGTTCTACTTTCAAAAAGCAAAAAGGAGGTGGAACGAATGTCTGCATTGCATGAACGCCACAACAAGACGATCACTGATTGGATGGGAAGGTATGTTGTTGATGTCCTTCTAAGTAAGCACTTGGGGACTAAGTTGGTCTCGAACCTTGAGCCTCCAAGTCTAATGCCAATTGATGTATCCACTGAAACACGGTAGAATTTAAATAGAGTAGAACATGGTTTATTGGCCATGTGTGGCCATATAGGCCACCTGTCTATGGTGTTCACCTACTTCGTCTCTCTCTCTCTCTCTCACACACTACTTACAACACATCATCGTCATTGTTGTTCTGACTATTGTTTCGACCATTGTCATGACTCCACTCATCTGCACACCACACATCTGTGTTTTCTATTGTTCGAATTTCAACCGATGACTCCACTATTGACACACACACACCCCGCCCCCACACACACTCTCTCTTCTCTCTCCCCCCCCCCCTCTCTCTCTACGCTGGCAACCTTTTATGCTTCCCTTATTTGACCTTAGTAGACATGTTTGACTGTAAAATGGCTGAAAGAAAGTTGTCTACATCAAAAAGGTAAACAGCTTCACACCGAGGTCTCTTCATTATAAGACTTTTCAGTATGAGTACAGTAACGTATCCAACTTAGGGCCAAGCGGGTGTATGCCTCTCTTTCTCAAAGTTTGAAGGCCCAAGGAAAATACTTAATCACAAAGCATGTAGTATAATTATTCCATTTTAAGCAATCTTGTTGGTTCTGGATATATTGGGATTTGAAAGTGGTTATCCTTTTTTTTTATTGACTTACAGTGTATATCATTATCTGGCCATTCATTATCAAAAGGCAGACAAACCGGACACATTATGGGGTCATAGAAATTAATCACCAGCACATTACAGTAACTTTAAAATAGCAGAGATTTATGAATAGATGACTCACTTATAGCATTGTAGCTTCATGCTTATAGATACTTCCCTAAGCAATGTGCATTACTGCAAAAGTCTACAAATGACAACGTTTAAAACTTCTATATTCTCTTTCTATTTCAGCAGTGACCTTAAAACATTTATTGTCATGCATGTGGGAGGGAGGGAGGGATATGTGCCACCCAACATTGTTCCATTTTTTGGGTAAAGCTTGGCTGGAATAAATCATTTGGGTATTAACAGGGAGATGTGAGTTTTGGTGCATAATGGATTTATTGGTCTACTTCTTTTGAACGAGGTCACACCAATCCCCTAAATTTTGTTACGTCAAAATTCGCGGTTCATGCGACCTCTGCGGTCAGTGACCGAATCAATTTATGGCGCATTGGTGTTAGACCACTCGGTCTCGATGGCTGTTAATTTATTCAGGGTGGTGACAACCTCCTCCTTCGTGATTTATTTAACGCTTTTTCATGACGATTCATATTCGGCTCAAGGTTGTCGGTTTTTTTTTTTTTTGGGGGGGGGGGGGAGGGGGGAGGGACTATAATAATTCCATCGGTTTGGGGGGGGGGGCAACCAGATGATCCACATAAAACAGGCTCCTCGTGAAATCAGAAGAAAAACTAACAAACACACAGCAAAGATTTTCAAATTGAGACGATGAATATATTGGCTATATTGAATACCTAGTATCAATAAACTGTAGAACAACAGATACAACTTTTCTCAATTGGTTTCTGTTCACGATATTTCAACTGCTCAGAACAGTGCTTTTAAAGCTTACTAAATCGCCGATGTTCAGTTTTCATTGTAGACGATAGATGGCGCGATAAGTGATTTATTTTCGTGCAATATTGATCATGTCTCCGCCACCCTCTCTCTCTCTCTCTCTCTCTCTCCCTCTCTCTTCCTCTCTATCATTTGTCATGTCTCTTGATTTTCTGCCCCCTTTTTCATTCTTGTATATGCCTATACCAAGCATGTCTGTTTCTGTGCATGATTATATGTCTTCTCTCTCTCTCTCTCTTTATCCCTTTCTCTTCAAGTCTCCCAATTGTTAACCCACTCCTCAATAGCTCTGATTGCTGTCTGTCTCTTTTATTCCTTGAATCCTTCCATTCTGCTCTTCCATTCCTTGTATTTCAACTTCAAATTCAACTTCAAATTCAAATTCGTATTTATTTTATTTCCAAAAGAGAGAAAAGACAATGGCATTACTTCCTTCCATAGTCCATTACTATGCGCGGTACCTATCGGTCCTTATCTTTTTATTAATGACCAAATTTGGGGAAAGAATGACAATATCTGACATTTCCATCATGTACAAAAGCCTCTTTTTATTTCGAATATTTTTACATCACACAACATAATAAGACTTTGACCAATGCGGCAATGCTTCGGTACACTGCACTCTTTCATTGACTTAATGTGCAGTGCGACGCTTCAGTTCACTTAACTGTATTGCCAACGAAACACTTCCTGATAGGTCAAACGAAAGAGTTAAAAAGTAATTTAACTTTTGGAAATACATGCTCAAAAATAGTTCTTAATGTTATATCTGTTTTTTAGATATTTTTTCTTACCGGGGTAAATTGACTCAATTTTCCCTTATCAGAGGTTCATCATTTTCTTTTAATTTACAGGTATTCCCCCTAGATTTAAGACAAAATGATAAACAAATTAAATCACTTTTATGACCATGCGAATATGTTAAAGACAAGGTTGAGTTCTGGATAAGGTAAACACAAATTTG
This sequence comes from Heliocidaris erythrogramma, assembly GCA_025617745.1. Classification (NCBI taxonomy): domain Eukaryota; kingdom Metazoa; phylum Echinodermata; class Echinoidea; order Camarodonta; family Echinometridae; genus Heliocidaris; species Heliocidaris erythrogramma. Next base: position 65,195,165 of record CM046853.1, read on the forward strand.
TGAGCTTCCTCATTCCTTTTATGCCATTTTGGAAGAACATCATAGTGGAAATGTCCCCGGGAAGGATTGCTCTTAAAATGCCTTTAAAATTATGGCGATAAATTGCTGAAGTGTTTGGGTCGAACATTCATGCCACATGTTTGTTCAGTCCCATTATACCCATTTCTGTGTGAAGATCGTGTGCTTAAATTTCTTTTGATGATTCCAAAACCTCACAGTATACTCCACTTCTTATGTAGGCATGATCGACCTTTGACTTTGAGACAATTTCTTTCTCAATGTATTCGCCTGACTGGAACTCAACTTTATCTTTAAATGGTACCTGTATCATGTATATAAGCCCATAGTTGGCAGTACGCAATGGATACATACAAATATGCAATTCGGATATGACTGAAGCATATCACGAAATGTTAGCTAGCGGTACTGTCTCAGGAAACAATTGACAGAGTTTGATTTCGCATCAATAAAAAACATGCTTTTACAAATATATTTCTATATTGCATTCCCAAGTAATGAAATCAAAAGGGAATTATACAAATTATAGACAACGATTTATTGAAAAAACAACAACATAAAAATACACTTCACTGTGTAAGTCATAAATAACTAAATCCCATTAAAAAATGCATATTCGATTGAATAAAACTATATTAATGTGAAATTTAAAGGAATATCTATATCATATGTCCACCACAATTACTTACTGCTTGTGCGTACTTTGTGAATACAAAAGTCTTATCGATATAAGTTATCAAATTTGTACAATTCATCAAGTTCGTTTATATAAGTATAATTACAACTATAGTTTGTACAACCGTAGTAATGATAATACTAAAAGTTATTTACACGGACAAACTCCTTATCATATCTCCAAGCAGTCCACAGGTTTTTCAAGTACAATGCCTTTCATCTGTAAAACTTTAAATAAAACATGAGTTATATCTACTTTAAATTTACTTTATAATCAGCCAATGCAGCTATATAGGCCGCCCAAACAGCTTTGAGCCAGGTTCTGTCGGCCTCTTATTTTCGGATATTTTCAGTTAGTATAGTTAGGTGTTTTCTTATACATAAACATGATAAAGTTTTCTTGAAAGTCTGTCTTTCACAATAGTTATTTGAATATTGATGTCTACTTAATGGACTGGAACCACATAACGTTTAAAGACTATGCGGCATTCCACAAGTTGTTACGACACTTATAATTACAAGTAAGCTGCGATATCGTTATAATTTTATGCAAAATATAAACAATCAAGTTTAAATGACGGCATCAATATAAGAATAATAGCAGTACGAAGGAAAGAAGCAATCGTATATTAATTGGCCTATTTGATATCTAACTTTGGCAATCACTTGCTAAATCAATTTGTAAGTTCGTTTCAATAACATAAGCCACAAAAATACATACATGTAGCAGCATTCTGGCAGCATTGTTTTGGGACTATCATTTCTTTCAAATTAAACAGATTAAGTTCGTTGACTTTAATATTTTGTTGGTTTATCTTGATAATTTTGTAATTATTTTATCATTACTATTCTTTTGTTTTCTAATTGATGAACTTATTCATTAATTTATCATTTACATGTATTATTATTATTATTTTATTTTTTTGGGGGGGGGGATGGGGGGGGGGGGGGGGGGGCTTTTTGCATGCAGAAATATATATGAAAGAACAAATAATAACTTGGAGCTTTTTTCAACCCAAAGTCCCCTGGAAAACTGTAATGAGAGAAGGAAAACTGCTTTATAGCCCCCTCAAAATATTAAATTGAATATTCAAAATGGTTATCCCTGTGAGATCCAGTCAGTATTAAAGGCGAACAAGGTGGAGATTGGGAGGGGAGAGGGGGCTACAGTCCCTTGGAAATGCAAAATATAAATATGCAGTGAAGTGGGCCCTCTGTAATTTCTTTCCTTCATAATATTATCTACATACCGCAGGGGTGAAACCAGATCAGACGGAATGAATTGATAATTCATGGTGCTGTAGTGACTGTCACTATGAAATTATTAAAAAAAATTTTTTCGCTACTTCACAATTTTTGGAGAGTGGAAAGTTGATGTTCGAACAAGATAATACAACCCTACCCCACTCCTGGGGAAATTGTACCCGTAAGCCAGGCATGGTACATATCCCAAACTATTATACTCTGTCTCTATATTTGTATGACTTTTTGAGTCATCTTAGTTGGTCTCAAATACTTTCATTCATTATTCTATCGTTCGCTTCGTCAGCCTCTAGACGTTCTCATCAATAATATTTTCAAATATAAACGCAGAATGCATAGAAGCGTTGGCTTCAGCAAAGTATTCTTATCCACTCAAAATAAGCTTAGGCATGACATGTAAGGAATCACCTAAAGTCAACTGCTTTTAAATAAAATTTTCAGTTCTTGTTTTATTGTTCTCTGCCCGTCTTTGCTTTCGACGTCACTGTCACCGCAAGTCTAAGACTACGAGCCGATAAAATCGGCCATGCTGGGCATTTGGTCCTGCTGGTTCGTCATGCTGCAGTTAGCCCCGTGTTCTCTTTTCCATTTCATCCGCCTGTTCTGGAACCAGATCTTGATCTGTCGTTCGCTGAGCCCGAGACTCTGGGCGATCTCGAAGCGACGTCGCCTGGTGACGTAGCGACTGAAATGGAACTCCTTCTCCAGCTCCAGCGTCTGCTGTCGTGTGTATGTTTGTCGCCCTCTCTTGCCGTCTGGGAGATATGAAATAAGAAAAAGATATTTGTATCATCAGGAGTTGCGTATGATTCATGCTGACTCTGATGCATCAAATCAATTGCGTAGCTACGGGGATCATGGGGGTACGTGCCTCCTATTCAAGTGGCACCCCCCCAAAAAAAAGACGAGAAGGGAGTGGGGGGGGGGGGGGGGCGTAAAGAGAAGCAGATCATAGGACCCAGTCCCACACGTTTCTCTCAATCGGTACCTTCTTACTTTGCATTTCATCCACCTTGCAAAATTGGTGCCTTCTCAATTATGCCTGTGCCCCCTCAACAGCTGGACCCACGATACGTCTCTGCATCATAGTCATGCATGTTAGGTCAGTTAGAGCATTTTTAGAGCATTAGGTCAGTACGGTACTCCAGCTAGATCATGACTCTATGCATTTAGAGTATCTTTTTGTCAATTTCCCCTTTCCAATATTTTGTCCATGGGTGGGAGATGCCGATCCCACGACTATTTTATTGCCATATAACCAGTACTTGTTCACCACTTTCATGTGTAACAGAGTAATACAGAAAAATATCAATTACACACAATAACATCAAGTAAATTTCAACTGTAACGTGATAGTTTTCTCATTAAAAGTGAAACCACTTGAAATAATCCATCACTTTTTATTCAAAGTATATATATAATTATATAAAAAAAGTCTTGTAACTTTCCAGTACATGTATTATATTATTTTTCCAAAATTCGTGTCGTAAGTCACGGAGAAAGATATCCCTTCCTGTGCCACGGTTTCAAGCCCTCTTAGACAGAAACAAAAACACAGGCGACGACTTATATATCATGTATTTTATTTTACATTATTAAGATCTTGTTACAATTCGCAAGTACTCAGGATATTTATGACTTTACACATTTGACAATTTTAAGATCCCCAACAGGATTATTTTTGTTTTGACTTTCGGCACTCAGACACGTAAAACCAATATTAGCGGTCAGACCAATGAGTTAATCTCGATTGTGAACATTAAAGAGGCTGCTTAAAGCAGCAGATTTTCATCCCCTTATGAAAAACACAGTCCTTAAAGACAATAAGCCCACAAGACCCCCGCCCCCCCAAAAAAAGAGACAAAAAAGAGTTGTGCTGAGACATGTAAGACTATCAAAAATTGTTTTAAAAGACGATACTTCATTTGTAAGCAAGTACCTGTATAAAGAAGAAAAGCATCACATGTGTGAAAATAAAAATAAGATATCCTTAATTCCACTTAAGATAAATAGCTCCAAAAACCTTTTGTTTCAGACGTGTTCCCAGACAAGGATAAGGAATTTTAATTGTGTTTTTATCCCAACAAATGCAGCACTTGAAAGCATTTCACTTGGCGGTATTCTTTGATGTGGTGTCTTAACCGACTTGAAGAATCAAATTATAGAAATAATAACGATAACGCCAGTTGTCGCAGTGATCAGTCAACAAAGATCAGACACTTTGACGAGTTTGTGTTGACCTATTGAAATATTGACATTACGATATCAATGAGCATAGCCTACAATTTGTGGTCAATTTTTCGCTACTAAACTAACAACTCAAATTTCTAGTTTATTCCATTCAAGACAAAGATTTATATCTAAAAAAGACTACGTTGTACAGCTTTTTTCGAATTGGGAACACCAGTATTCTTTCTTGAAAGAATCAATAAGTAATGTATTTGAAAATTAGCCTAAAATGCATGACAGAAAATGTCATGAAATTAGTAAAATTACTAATCTGTATCGAAAACAGTACATTTGAACATTTCAATACTTTGCGAATTCAATGATTTTAACGATTGTTGTTCCTCTTTATAATTGTTGCGATCAAACCCTAACAAAAACTGACACATTGTGTGCAGAGATATATTTGTATTATTTCTTTTAAAGACAGGATCTAAGGTATAAAAAGCAGGTGAAGTGAAGAAACAGCAAGCAACGAACTCATTAAAAGGATGATGTCGTTGAATGGTTACGAAAATGAAAACGGAAAAGCACAACAAAAATCCACAGAAGGAAAGCAAGCAAACAATTAGCTACAGAAAAAAAAATACGTTGATACTAGCATGCAGGCGATTTCTCCCTAATTTTCCTTCTTATGTTACTCCTCCTCCTATCTTACTCCTCCTTTCCTCCTCCTCCTCCTCTCCTCCTCTTCCTCTTCCTCCTCTCCTCCTCCTTTTCCTCCTCCTCCCCCTCCTCCTCCTCCTCCTCCAGAGTGTTTATTTTTTTGTGAAGATTATTCTTATTGTGCAAAAAGAGTATAATCGGGTGAGCTGGTCAATCTAAGTATTCATGACTAAAGAGTTTCTATCAATAAGCGTGATTATAGTATTAATTGGTCTTCAATTTTATAAAAATGTAAAGATTTACGATGTTTCACAAACAACAGAGCCACACTCAGTTTGAAACGCAGTCGGTAATTTGCAGTACATAAACATACAACACAAGCGCAAACTGAATTTTTACGCGTATAATAAGCCCCCTCCCCCTCACCCATAAAGAAGGGTTACTCACTTAAACCTTACCAAGGTAAAAAGGTGTATAATGTATTACAAACAGAATCAGCACTACGTCTTGGCATATCCCGCGGTACGTGGGATGCAGCGTGGTCTCTATTAGCAACCTGCCTCTGATAACACAGGCATCCCCTTGATACGAGAGGCATCCCCCAAGCGCGCGAAACGATACACAGCCATTGGCCTAATCGACGGGTAACTCGATCTCGGGGAGATAAGCAACGTGTCCCATATCGTCCTCCGTCGGGTTGGTGAGACGACTAGTGAGTCGATATCGTGGTCGGATGATGACAGACAGGTTAATGATGAAATTAATTTGCTTGATGGATTTATGGGAGAAAATCGACAGATTAAGGTCTCGCCTGAAGTGTTTGAATTGGTTACGAAAAGCTATCTGTATTATGGTTTTAAAGCTTGCATGAAAGCCGAAGGACGTGCGTCACCATGTTCCGAATCCGCAGTAATCTAATTATTTTCTATAAACCGAGGGTTTCATAAACAAATATATTCAAAGTCATGTTATTATGTAATCTTATAAATAAACTAGAAACAAAGATAGAATACAAATTTCAGATTTATTTTAATAAACATGGCTATTCGAGGCTCTGATAGAATACTATTTTTCGATATGAGGCACATTATCAACAGTGTATTCCATGGCTGAAATTTTGTATTTGAGACCATGCATCAGCATTACCGTATAATAGCGCTTAAAATAATATTTGAAAGCGCTGTAGGTTGCAAAGTAACTGCTACCTATCATTGTATTGCCAGAGGACATTGGTGCCATGACAGGAGGTTGAACCTCATCCAACGTGAGCCATAGTCTGACGACATAAAAACACCATTATGAAATATGAAAATGAAGCTACTAGAGCATTTCGCCTGGATGTATATAAATATTATATTCGAGAACATACCTGACTTGAACGGAATCCTCGTTTTTACTTGCGTATTTGATTTTGTTTGATATTCGTCATGCATTTTCCTGTTGAATATAGGTTTATACAAGGTGTAGCATGAATATAATGTCCGTATTGATTAATAATCAGTCCAAGGAGGATAACTCCTTGATCAGTCTAATAATACTCTTGGAATATCCCTAGTTAAATATTTGCACCCATGTGATTTTAAGCCAACTTTCTCCTTGGTTTTCTTCCAAAATGACAATCGACTCTTTCACCCCCCTTCCACAAAAAGTACATTCGAGATATATTTTTTTGTATTCCTAGAATTGAAAATATAATAAAAATAAAAGACATACAACAATATATTGGCCCGACAATTAAAAAAAAATAATCCTCGGAACCGAATCTATAAATACTCGAAAAAAATGAGATATGAGCTTTACAACAACGATTGATAAGTATCTCTGTAGCACGTACAGTGAAACAAAAAGTAATTTTACGCCCCAAATACTCTTAAAATCAAACGTGATGCCAAGAGAAACTCGTGATGATATTTCAGGTTATGCTTTCACATTTCAAAGGAAATGGTTACAATCAATTCCTCTCAATCCAATCGAACTAACCTTAAAGAAATAAAACGAGGAAGCAAAAATTCAACAACAACATCTCCATAATGCATATTTTCGGTCCGAAATGAAAGGTGTAAGAGGCTGTAAAAGACAGCTAATGGTGGGTATCATATGATACATTTCAGACATTAATAATAATTTCATTTCACGTATGAGCAAGCAAGGGGGCCCATCAGGGAATCGCAAGATGACCTACGCCGGAGAGTCGGCGAAGCATCTCGCTTACAATGCGCTACATCAACGCTTCGGTCGTGGAGAAATGTGATTGTTGGTATGCTCATGGATATTGGGGGAAACATCCTTGTAAGCATACATGCTGGGAAGATTTTTAGGGGGAAAATTTTGGAAACGCAGCTTGATTCAATGATCTTAGTATAGGCGCACAATGAGTGGCTCTGGACTTCTCTGGATGTAGTATAGTGCCAGGACTGTACAAATTCAGGTGGAAAAAAAGTGTCACAATAAAGATGCAATTGGAGTATACCACATTAACACACTTATATATTTCACTTGCATGACGTCCATTTCTTTATCAAAGAAATAACCTTAAGCACCAAATCATATAAAAAATGATTGTGAATATCACATTTTATAAGTGTTCTTAAAAGTTAAGACGAGTATAGTATGTGACTTCAACGGTTATTATATCAATATAAAATATTATTATAAATAATATTTAAACAAAGAGTTTTCTAGGCCTAAATGGGGGAAAATATTATCCACCTAATTACAACAAAATTACGAGGAATAATAAATATGAGGAAAAACCTGAGAGGGGAAATACGAGATTAATGGGATTGATTCTCATTTTTTTCTTCTTATATGTATTATAATTTTATAATTTACGTTTTAAATCTTAAGGATTTATAATTATACTAAGTTACCTTCATGGATTAAAGTCAACCGGATTGTAGGGCAAATATGAAAATAGGGGAAATACCTTAAAGGAATTGACACCAAGTGAAACTGAGAGCGGTGCAACTAGGTACCCAGTCAGTCGGGCCGCTCCAGTGGAGCTGAAATATCAAGCATTCATACCCGCAGGGTGCAAGCCTCAAGAAGTACGATCAGAAAACATACTCAGTCGGATGGGATATCAGATGGAGGAATTACTGCTAGAGTTTGATTTAAAGGGCAAAAATTATGAAAAATACATGTGAAATGTTCGAACATAAAACAATTTTAATCATAAGAATACACCAGTCTCGTAGTCCTCAAGAAGTATGATTTAAAACATATATGATCAGAAAAACATACTCAATCGGATGGCTTCGGATGGAGAAATTACTGCCAGCGGTTTATTTAAAGGGAGAAAATTATGACAAACCACGTGAAATACCTCAACATAAATCGATGATACTAGTAGTGGTAAGGAGTGATATAGTAGCTATTCATTCGTTTGTATTTTTGAGCAAGACTCACTCGAAATTAAAAGGGAAATGAGTGAACTTCTGGGATCATGGATTTTGTAAAAAAAAAAATGTCTGGAGGCATCTGATTGTTCCAAGACCAACCAGATAACCAGATTTCCTCCATTAGATATGAAAGCTATAAAATTATAGTTCAAATTTAATATGCCAAGGTTGTCTGTCTGGCAGAACGGGTTCGTTTCCCTTAACTTTGGAAATTCCCAATTTTGTATTTTGTTGAAATTTATCAATTGTAACTTCAGTATCAATCCAAATATGTGCGTCTACAATTTGCCTAGTAAAATAACACCACGCTGTACCTCAGTGGCTATTATTCTTCTTCTGAAAATACATCTTTGAAAATAAGTCCAACATGTCCAAAATGTTGTGAAAGCAAAATTATGAATGCGGCAACAGTTCTATAGAATTCTGTTTAATTCATTTTCTAGTTATATCTACCATGTCTACGATCGTGACGATTTGAGGGTTATTCATTACCGCGCTACGGATTGAACTCTTTCCTACAAAACGTTGAGCATTTTTCTAAATATTTTCTCAAAATTACAGGTATATAGTCTTTTATGATATTGATAAACAATTCAAGTCATTTCAAGACCTTATCAAAATTTTAAATAACACCATTATGTTTCCTTCCTTGACCATAGTATATTATCTACATCGATAACGGCTAACGAGTGGTACATGAATAAGGTAAGTATATATATATATATATATATATATATATATAATAGATTAATTTTGAATACGCTTCTTTCTTTTTGTTCTTTCTTTCTTTCTTTCGTCGTCATCTTTTTTCTTCTTCTTCTTCTTCTTCTTCTGCTTCTTCTGGGGAGGGGGGGGGGGGGGTAAATTTTTATCACTAAACATGCTCAGTTTATGTGATCTTGGTGATCATGAATGCCAATATCCTTTAGTTTAGACAGATTTTGAGTCACGAGGGGTAACAATGATATAGTACAGACACACTGAAATTGATGCATGGGGTGGAAATTTGGGAAAGGATGGGAGGGGAGGGAAGGGGTTAAAGCTTTGGGAAAGGAACGGATGGTAGAGCAGGAAGTCCATGAAGAAATATCGGTAATACTGGTAGAAGTACACTGTAGGAAGTAAAAGTGCGATCGTAGAAGTATACAGTATCGAGTATGGAGTACAAGTAGTAAGTAGAAGTAGTAGGAAGATAATAAATAGATAGAAGTTAGAGAGAAAGAGTGTTGAAAAAATGGGACAATGGGGCAATGGGTGATATATATATATATATATATTATAAGAAGGATACAAATTCAAAGAGAGACAGAGCGAGATAAAACATGAAGATAATTCAAGAGAGAGAGAGTGAGGGAGAAATAGAGGGAGAGAGAGGGAGAGTAGGAACTAGGGAAGAAATGTGAATATCATATCGTACAGACGTGTTAAAAGAGAGAGAGAGCAGAAAGGAGTGTGGGTGTGAGGGGGAGACATAGAGAGAGTAGGAGAATGAGAGAGAGAGAGAGAAAGAGAGAGAAGAGAGAAAACGAGAGAGGGGGTAAATTGACGAGCAGAGAGAATCAGAGAGAAAAGGATACACATATATTATACAAAGAGTGAATTCAAAGAGAGAGAGATAAAACAAAATAGAGGAGATGCATTTATATGACATATTTAAGATTTGAAGAAGCAGCAAGTTGACTTCGAAGTGGCGCCAAATTGGAGACGTCTTTCCCCATCTCTCTCCCAGCTCGTCGACCCATAGAGGCTCGTGCATGTATTTAACATCCATTTTCATGCATCTCTGACTTTCGTGTTTTTCTTCCGCCAAATCGCTGGCAAGGGAGCAAGACCCTTCATTTGTATGGAAATTGAGACACTCCACGTTTTAAACCAAGGCGCGGAGAAGGAACCACGCATGAAACAGAGTCCAATAAGGGGGGAAAAAGAGCTCTCGAAAAGAAAATAAGCATTCTCTGTTTTTCCCTTTTACGCTCTCTATTTTGTAACTTCTTAATATATTTATGTATCCCTTTTCTGTTTCTGATTTCAAAGAGGATTGGGCTCCCAATAGACTTGAAATAAATCAACATGTCAAAGATCAAAAAGTTGACCAAAGTGTGTTCTAGAACTGTCTTTTGAAAGAGTTGTAAACTCTTTTCGCGTTTGTATTGTTGGCTGATGAGCCTACACACTCCGTCAAAATATATTAGTTGTTTCATTAATGGTCCCTATTATTTAAAAAGGTGTTATGAAATGAAACATATTCTATACAATTAGGAAAATATGCTTTTTAAAATTTCACGGCAATTATGATCTGTCCAACTAACATGCTTCGTTGCCGTCTCCTGCCCAAAGATCAACGGGCGAGCAAACTTTTTGAAGCTCTTTCCCCGTAAAAAAATCATTTTGTCATTATAATAGACTAGACTGGACATCACAATTACTAATGGACCTCTTCGCTGCCTGAATATGAGTTGGCGATTGCCCTAATAGGTAATCTTAAAATCTGTCGCCTGGTGAAACCTCTCACCCCCCCCACCTGAACACCTGAACAGAAAAAAAAAAGAAAAAGAAAAAAAGAAACCATTAAGGCATACACATTTTGGTTCGGAGTCTCGGGCAATAGTAATGCTTTGCGGAAAAAGCTCCATGATATATTCCAGTGAATACCAGAGATCATTAAGAAAAAAAATAATGCATTACTCATGAAGAACATTGGATGTAACATGTTATTGAACTTGTCGGTACGAGGTCGAAGCAATACAATGAACCAGGCGAGTCTGTGAGAATACGGGGTCCCACTCGGCGCAGGGGGAATAAGGGAGAGGGGGCAGGGGAGAACAGAGTCGCAGGCTGCTACCAACATCAAATACACCGCGCTGTGATGCATGCAGGAGCGCTTATGTTTTATGATACGTACGAACATCCGAACCAAAACAAACACCATTCCATCTCTATTTCCGTGCACTTGCCACGGATAGGTCGATTCTGACACATACAAATGATAGATTGCATGTTTAGTGACCAAACTTGGTATATTTTGAGCAGCCTGCTGCCAGGGTATACGTGAGCGGAACGGCCAATTTCGTCCGACGCAGATCCTTTCCCTGGCGTGTATCATGTGTATGAACCCTTTTCGATTTACCTACTCGTCATCTTTGCCATGATTACCCTCTCTCCATCTCCCCCTCTCTCTTTTTCTCTCTTTCTCTCTCCTATTTCCATCTCGCCCCTCTCTCCAAACAACCTCCTCCCTTCCCACCTATCTCTCCCCCCTCTCTCTCTCTTTCATTCCACTCACTCTCACTTTCTTTGTGTGAGCGCGCGCGCGTGCGTTATGTGTACAATCCTGCGGAACCTTGAATCATTCTTTATAAATAATGCAAAATTGGTAAATATGGCGAGACTTGTTTCTAGTCGCATCAATTCACACGGCGCGTGCTAGAATAATAATTAGCGGTGCAAATGAAAACAAGCGGGAATTAATCCGATCCCATTTCTTGCTGATGGCGTTTTCTTTATCCCCCCTCTCCCTCTCGCGTGCGCCCCTGACGGGATGCGGAGTCCCCGTGTCAAACGTAAGGGGAACTAGCGGGAGTCATTGAAGAGAAAGAAGGGTACACTTTCCTATGAATTCTTTATCCATAAGGTATCAAAATCGAAATGAAATGCATATCGTCAGCGCGATGACTGTCAAAAAAAAAGATGATGTCATGCTGGCGACTTTTCGGCAAGAAATGCTCATACTGATGATGAATATAATTATGGTTTTGAGCAAACGTAATGTAATTTGCTAATAATTATATGCACAGTGTTAGATATTCACAGATACGTATATCATCACATTTATTTGAAATAATTATTGAAATGTTTGAATACAAGTCGGGCACATTAAACAATGTTAAATATAATGGTATATTATGTACATTGAAAATTGTAATAATATAAACAAAATAATAGAAACATAGAAAATAGAATGTTTTATTTAAAACAAATACCAATTATGAGAAGGTAGGGATTCTTTCTCTTCTTTCGTAATTGTTTAATTCAGGCCGTATATTGACCATTAATAGTATGCCACCATGCGTGATGATAAGAAATGCAGATTGCCGCACGCTTGTTTCGAAATTGTTATTATAATTAATTAAGACATATTTTGATCGACCTGTTTATCAGCTATGTGGTAATTGTTGTATAATAATGAACAAAACAATATAATTTTCCCTTCATTTTGATTTTGATCATGTTTAGGTAATTTTTTTTTTCAAATCTTAATTTTATGCATGTAATTAGCTGTCTTCGACCGTTATAATTTATTTCATACTTCGATCTCACAATTCACTTTTGTCTTACATAATCTTGAATGTCCAGTTGAGAAATTCACTATTTTGTTTTGAATTACCTAAAATTTATTTAAATTTTCAAACACCATTGCTGAACAAAGCATTTTAACCAACAGTCAGTCAAAATGATGATTGTAATATGTTTTCCTTGCTACACTTGCACATGCATAAAAAAATATTAAAAAAAAAAAAATTCTTTTGTTGAATATCCCGATGCCTACTTTATCCCATGGTAAATAAAAATGGTAAAGTGTACCTTTAGTTACCATCAGCATCACGAGTCCTTGGTCCAAGGCTTAACCCTACTAAAAGTCTATCCTATTCCGGCTAGCTATAGCTAAAAATCATCTGGTGTAGGTTGCCGCGATTGAGCCCTTTCTCGACAAGATTCACCACCGCTCTCTGCAGCCACTAATAACACAATTGGTCACTACTCATTACCGTTCACATACATCAAAATATATTCCCTCTTGGCCAAGGGGTAATGGGGGAGCATATCTTTCACGGGGAATACTGGGTTATGCGGGGTGGGGGTCGGAAGGCATAAACCTTATGTATATAGAAAACTGAATTCTCAGTTTCGGACACAATATATTTTTCGCACTCAATAAGATCATGTCCATTTTTCGCTGTCGTGCAATTTCGCAGTCGTGCAATATCCATGCATGTATTTATAAAAAAGGTATCGCTTCTGAGGAATGGGAAGATCTGTAAAGATCTGTATATCTGTAAAGCGCTTAAACACATCACCAATGATGTATTAGGCGCTATATAAAAGCGGAATATTATTATTATTATTAAGAGATATTTCACTGGGAAATCTGCCATTTTACATACATCTCATTTATTTCTCTATTTATTTCGCTAAAAATTATGTTATTATTGTGTGTGTGTGTGTGTGGGGGGGGGGGGGGGGGGGGGGGGGTAGTAGTACAATAACCAGTATACAGAAGATGGAATAGAGTAACTCTTATGTTAACTACCTCATATTTGTTATTTCAATCTTTGTGAAGAACACCGTAGTAATAAGAAAATATGAGATAGATTGCTCTTAAAACGCTCTCATATTTCAAAAGTACCCGAGATATTTGTTTTAGTTGGTCTCTGTGGTTTCTATCACATGCACATATTCCCATATTGGGACCTTTTTCCGATTTGCCATATTCAGCAGACTCTTGTAATTGTTATATCGAGGTATTAATATTATAATTTGTTACTGTTTCTATATCCCATAAAGGCTTCCACAATAACTTGGATAATGTCCATTAAGAGGCAAGGCACCGCTAGAACTAAAGAAAAACTTTAAATGAACTTTCACTCTGACACCAAATAAAAGTAAAAAATTTAGAGGAACAACTCGGTAAAAATTTAGATAAGAAAGCTATCAACATTCGAGCAGCTTTTCATTTGTTATATACACACAATGTCACTTATTTCCCTTTTCTTCATGAATTCTTTTCATACATGACTGTGTCCTATAGATATACCATTTAGAAGATGTTTTACCTGTCCCTCCCCTACGAAGAAAAACCTAGAAGACCGATATTTAAAAAAATATATAAATACATGTATACCGACAGAAAAAAAATAAGGAAAGCTGCCGTAAGCATGGTATTATTAAGAAGGGGATTCATCAGATTGCCAATTGATTTTAACTTGATCTTACACAACTGTAAACATCTATAATTTTCTTATTCTTAATATTCCTCAGACGTTCCCTTATCTGTTTCCCTAAATTTTCTTCTTTCATCAAAACAAAAACAACACAGAATATCACGGATAATTTATTTCCCTTTTTCAGGTACTGTATCCCTTTGACAGGCAGGTCACATAATTATATAGAATCAAATGATCCAAAGATTAGATAAAAATATAGTTTAATGATTCGAATGGATTTTTAGGTGAGTCGCCAAATATAATTTTGCTATGGGGCGCCAACTGTCATCTGTAAGAAAATTAAATGATTTCTTCCATGACATGCATGAGTGTAAATGGTCACAGTGAATTCATTTCAGAATCACTATTTAGAATAGAATCATAAGTGTTGCATTTGGCGCCCCATAATCGGCATCAATGTTTTTGTTTTTGTTTTGTTTTGATTTTATAAGAGAAAATACATGTATTACAGAACCCATGGCTGTAGGAATTATTACGTGTTATTGTTATGTTATAATGCTATTTCACGATGTCTGGGAAAAAATGCAGAAAGGGATATATACTCCCTCTAAAATGGGGGAAATAGAAGTTTTTGAGGAGGGGTCTCTATCTCGCTATAGCATATACAAGGGTGGCAAATGAAGGGCTCTTCCAAAGAAGCACATTGTATCACGTCTTATGCTCACGTCTTATGGGTCATTGTCGTTGGCAGTAAGGAAATCGTTCAGCTAGTCCACAGATAGAGATAAACTAGAAACAGGTGTCATCAACCCTCGAAGGCCTGTCATAGATCCAAACAATGCGTTAACCCTTCGAGTACTACAGGAATACATGCTATGTAGAGCGTTAATATTAGTGATGGTCTATTGGTAAATTTAGGGTTACCATCCGGTCAGAAACGTTGTGTAGCTTTAGGAAGTATTCATTTCTATTGTCATTATTATCAACTTTAAGTGATAATGCAGGCCTGCATTTGTCGTCGGTACCGATGATAAGATATCATGCAAAACAGATTCAAATAAAAAAGAATGAAGAAAAAAAAGAGGCTTTAATAACCTGGATAAAGATTCCGCAAAAACATGGTGATTATCATGTACAACTAACGCTAAAAGAAAGAAAGAAAGAAAGATAAGAAAAGGAAAGAGAGAAAGAAAGAAAGAAGAAGAAAGAGAAGAAGACAGAGAGATAGAGAAAGGGGGAACAGACAGTTGGACATTGATGGAGAGAGAGATAGAGAGAGAGAGAAAGAGAAAGAGAGAGAGATAGAGAAAAAAAAAGAGAACGTGAAGGATAAAAATTGAGATTGGGGACCACAGAAATAGGGGAACGAGAGACATAATTATGAGATAGAGAAAGAAAGAAAGAGAGAAATAGAGAGTGAGAGAGAGAGGGGCAGAGAAAGAGAGAGATAGAGAGAGAGAGAGAGAGAAAGAGGAAAATAGATATGACGGGTTCGGAGAAAAGTGTAAACTATTACAATATATATACATAGAAAAATGACTATAGCTCGATTAGTTAACCTTGAAGTGAGATGCAAGTAGAGGTAACTGCTGCAAAAATCCTTTAAAAACTTTCGATATCGAAAGCTCTCTAATTTCCATCACTCCCCGGGAAGGTACTCTTTGCAACTTCTCCAAATTAACAATCATAAAAATATGACATTTACGACAGAATTAACGATTCTCGTAACCCAACTCAGGATTTAAAGAGGGACGTTTAAAAATTCAACAGGCAGACTACACAGAACGTTTTATTATGCTTTGATTGGTCATATTGAAAGGCATTGCTCCGAAAGTTATGTTCTTTGGGGATTTTCTAGTCTGTCACTAGCTTAGTCCAAGCAACTTTACGACAGTTGCTGTTATCATAACAGATGCTATTCCGAAAGCCGAAAATAATTTCGTTAACACATGTAATCACACAAAATATTAATTGTATTTAATTACCATTTTACACGGGGCAGAAGAAAAATCGAATAATTACTTTTGAAGAGGAAATATTTCGGGTCATTTTGTTTAGCAGTGTACTACAGCATAATTCTTTCAATCAATGGTTTTATCATTGAATTGATATTAACATGTTGATGTATACTTACCGTTTTATAATTCATACTTGAAGGACACTGATTGATTATTAATCACAGGCTGTGTTCGAAATTCGACTATCATACCCGATAATTCACACTTCCATGATAATTATCTATTTTCTGAATTATTAACTGTATTGTACTCTATGTTCATCACATCGCTACACATGTATCCTTTGTATAATATAATATTGCACCGATGAGAAGGAAATAAATGTTAATTTCAATTCAATTAAAAAATCATGGCTGCTGCCATTTCAAACATATTGACAATAATAACAATTAAAATATGAAAGCTCAAGTCAGATATAGTTAGATATTAAACTCGTCAAATGTTAATGAATCGTCATTCATAAGCAATTTAGATTGATTCACTGGCGAATTTAATGAGGGGGAGAGGCACAAGCGGCCCGTGTCCCTTTTAAAACCAAGCAAAGGATACCTTAAGTGCACAAACGTAAAGTGCGCCTCTCCTTATTGTAGTCTTCTGTCCCATCTTTCAAATTACAGACCCAAAACAATTGCTTGTCATAGAATTTTCGATTAAATGGTACTACTTTAAAATGTCATAAACTACACTCTTTATCTTCTTTGTTTTCTGTTTTATTTCATTAAAGTGAAAATGTTCGGTAGTGTGTCCCCCTACCACATAAAAACCCCAATAACAATAGCATCCTGGTTCAACTTCTGTATTGATTTCCCAAATAATACGTAAATTAGATTAGGGCCTTGTTTCATAAAACTTGCTATCAACAACAATTTACAATAATTGTTATAAGCTACTGAAATCCTTGAATCTGATTGGCTGAGAGCTAATTTTTTTTATGAAACAGGGCACTTATATTAAAGTATCGTTATTATTATATTCACAATGCATGGACAAGGACAGATGAGACTGGAAATTTCAAAGATTATTTGGAAGGGGGGGGGGGGGCTATAATGTTGACTGCAGGAAAAAAAGTTATAGCATTGTTATTCATCCATTTCTATTTTGTCAAGAGAAAAGCTTTCTCTCGACGAAGATTTTATGGAAATCAACTTTGCTTTTAAAACAGGTTAAACAACTAAATGCATGTATTTGCATATTATTCTAAACAATTGTAGTGGAAGTTCAAACAATTGTTAAATGAGTAGCAAATTAAAGGAGTAGAAGAAAAACAATGCTGAATATAATCAATTGATTAATGTCATTAGTGTATCAAGCATTGGGCGTAGCGGGCACACGTTCCCCCAAGTATTCCATGACCACACACAAAAAAAATCGAGAACTAGAACTTGCTGAACCTGCTCACAAATGTAAGAGAGGGAGGATTTTATTAAGTACAGGAGTGCGAGCTTATCATGGAAGAAGTTATTGTGTAGTGCGTAATTTATTATCAGATTTTGGAAACATGGATAATTGCAAAATCATGCCATGAAATGAATTTATCATAACAGATACAGGCATATGTGGCTCCACTAAAAGAATGATGTTCGCATAAGTAATCATTTTTACATTTTGCATTACAACACAAGAGTGCAATTCCTCTCACGTTAGATTGCTACTATGCTGATGTCTTTCACGGGAGTTAAAAGATGACAGAGATAATTATTTGTTTATCTTTACAAGTACTTAACACTTCCTTTTTGTGGTTTTCAATAACAATTCTTGAACGGTTAAATAATAGGCATTAATAAGACATTTCCTCGATGCTGGAATTCTTGATGGTTCTGACTTTATCTCACGCTAGGATTTAATTTCCAATCATTTCCACACGAATCTGTGCGAATAATGTGTTGAAAGAAAATCCTCTTTTAAAGCTAAAATAAACTCTAAAACTATATATGTGAATGGCCTTTTTGAAAGGAGTAATTGCTTCTTTTTTCTTTTTTTTTAGATGAGACGGAGCTCCACATAAAATCTGATTTAGAAAAATATTTAAAAACAAGGTTTATAACTACATTGCAATAAAGAAACGCAAAAGGATTAGGAGATTAATATTAATATACACATGTAAACAAAGTAGGAAATATGTACCAAAGATGCACGTGGAGAAATTATAACTGACCAGAATTCATCCGAATAAAAATAATATTATGGTTATTATGAACTTATGACCATGTGCGCTGTGGTTGATATTTTGCCAGATAATGAATGGATAGATGATTTATTGTGTGGTCATACACTTTACTGACACCTCACCACATCCTACTTCCACGATGGAATATTCAAAGGCGACGTCAAATGTAGAAATAATCATAAAAAAGACTAATTGTGTGGACTCTTCTGCCTCTAGTAAAAGAGACTGAAAACTGAATTATTTCTCATCATGGTTCTAAATTTTATTATAATTTTATTCTCTGTTTCTCGTTATCAAATCATGACATTTGCATCTTCTTTTTTTCTTTTTCATTCCTCCTTTTTTTTCATAATTTCCTCTTTCCACCCTTGTTTATGTTTTTTCTCTCTATTTTTTCACGTTTTCTTAATTTTCACCTCATTTTAGTCTTCCTCCTTTGTCCTAAAATGTACCCGATCTTCTTCATCTTATGTCTTTCATCTTCTTGTTATCCCTGCTCTTTAAAATCAATTCTTTTATTTTTAAAATCGTTTTTCTTTGATATGTAATGGCAGTGGGATTATCCAAAGGAAAATACAAATAATTTACAGGTTGAGCATAAAAAAAGAAGTACGGGAATAGATCAGATTGCTAAATTATTATTGGAATATTACTCCAGGAATTATTTTAAGAATTATTCCAGTAATTAGTATAGAAATTATTCTAGGAATTATTCTAGGAATTATTATAGCAATAATTCCCTAAAATTCTAACCATACTGATGAACTATTGCTAAATTACATCATCCATTGTTTCAAATGAAACATCAATGGTCTTTGGATTCTGAAATATCCGTAAGATATCAGTAAGATTTTTAATGCAAGGATGATTTTATTAAATTTATGATTTGAGATTTATATTATATGTGCGTGTATGAGGGTGTGTGTGGCTGTGTGTTGTGTTTTACGTTACTGTCTATGTTACATTAGTAAGCAGCATGCTTCAAACGTCGAGCACGAAAACTAACAATCTGACACTTTATATATAGAACGGAACGTCTTATCTATTTTGTATTCCATATTTCAATATTTTGATATACATGTATGGCCGTCATGGTCAATTGAATAAATAACTTAGGATTTTGATTGCTGCTTGTTGGAAGAGGAAGAAAGTGATACCGATCAACAAAATAAAAAATAGAAAATAATATGACTTCTCTCCTTATTTGAATAGTATCTTAAAAGAACAAATTTGGATGCCTATCCGTGTTTCAGATTTAGCATTATAATGATGGTATACAGTATACATGTACATGCTCTTCATAATTATATTGTATTTTGATATCTTTTGAAATGTATACTTGTCTTTTCCATCAATGTTTTATTTACGTGCATACCTAGAAATGAATCAATAAATACCATTTATCTATCTATCTATCTAAACATGGACCTACTATAGCTAAAGTATTCCTTGATGACTATTGCATTCCAGTATAATTTGAATACATATTAACTGACTAATATTCATAAAAGAAACCATTTTTACAAAATTGAGAGATCAAACAAAGCAATATATATATTTCACAAATGACCATAATAATAATGATAATAATAATGTATTTATATAGCGTATATATTGTACTTTACAATGTTATTAAAAGAATAACAATCAAATAAATTGATTTTCTTTTACAGACAGAAAGTACAAATAGGAAATCATTCATTTTTAAATGAAATAGGATGAAGAAAATTAGAAATACAATTGCTGTTTATTTATGAACGGCATTGCAATCAGGGGAAATATCATTTGTTAATAGCCCATCAGTATCTATAAAATTCATATTTATCAAAAAGAAAAACTGCCTTTAAGCATTTTTGGCCGATATAATTGATTACATAGGTGTTATAAATCATATCATGTTGAAAAGGAAATTTGGTAAGGGACTTAGGCAATGCTTTAGTGCAGTCAGAGCCTGTTGTTACCAGGAAGCTATATGAAGTTCCTTTGTTTCACATGTTTCAGGGCAATTCCAGTGTAATAAAATGGCACAAAAACACTTTCCATCAACATTTAAAATGTGCTTGTCCGCAGTAACGAAATGACCTGTCAATGTTATTACTATGACAATAAAATATTTGGATACATGGATACATGTTCAACTAAACATGATAAATGACTATTCAAATTGAATTAATTTTTAGGGTTTAGTTATTTAATATTTATGATAAGCAAATTAAAATGTCGAGGAAAAGTGTTTTGTGTCATTCCGTTATTGCGGAAATACCCTTGATTAGATTTCCTCACCAGATGTCGGACTGATGCTCTTCATCCAGGGGTAGAACGCCATTTTTTCGCCATCCTGCTCCTTGCTACATCTCACTGCTGATAGGTCCCTGATTTCCCTGTCTGCCGAGGCATCTAAATCCTGTTGCTTTTGAAAGTCTGTTGCCTTGAAGGCGAGGTATGATGAGCCCAGATCGTTTTGTTTGCATGGATCGAAGAGCGTGGAGGAGTACGGGGTGACGACGGCGTGCTGGCCAGTAGACGATGCCGTCGATGATCCGAGGCTGCATGAGCTAAACGACTTGCCCGATTGGGCGGAGTACGAGTCCGAAGTGTGATGAGGATAAAACTGATGAGGCATGAAAAATGGGAAAGTACTGTCCAGGTTGCTTTGGGGAAAGTGCTGAGAGGTCTGGTGGTGCGACGACGGCGTGAGCTCGTTGAGCGGAGTGAGAATGGGCGACGCGTCCACAGGAGCCCTGCTCGATGCGGCGTTGGCAATCCAGCTCTCGCCGGTCGCTCGGCTGTTCATCCCCGCAGTTTGGTGGTGGTAGTCCGCGTAATATACGCTCATGCTGACGACTAATAGTTCTCACTTTTTAAAACTCCTTCCTCTCCCGCGTTAACACAGGCCTGCGGGTGATTTAGCTCAAAAGCCACCGTTTAATACTGTGATCTCAGAACGACACCGGTGGATTATGTCGATATTTATCATAAAAGGCTCGGCGATGACGGATTGCTTGATGATGATGCTCGAGACGGGCCTCACGTATGGACCAGTGAGACGGAACGGGCGGACGCAGCCCAACTCCGTCGGTGCGGGGCCCCGAGGCGGGAGGTGTCAAGGGACTGTAATACGATCCGGAAGCATCGGGATTCGAGAGAGAAGTCGACTCCGAGATTGGCGAGGAGACGACACCAGTCGGACAGACGACCAGGCGGATGAAGACGGAATATTAATCCTTACAATTGAAATCAATTTCATGAACCCCCCTCTCTCTCTCCCTCTGGATCCATCTCGGAGGAGAAATCATTTACACAGCATCACAATTTGACAATCATGAATTTAAGATAGTATCCCCACTTCCCTTCTGGCTCCTCAAGATATCTTTTAATCATCAAGCAGATCAAGATTTTCACACGGTTTACTTACAGAACGTATTCATTCAAAGTAAAACAAACTAACAAACTCTAAATATATATCAGCTACAGGCTTACATGATATTCTTATATATATTATTTTTTAAAGAACTTTTGGGGGTTAAATTTTTGGGATCACGCTTGCGCATTGCAGTTTACATGAAGACTTGTCATACTCATTACTTATGAGGGTGATGAAGGGAGATGCCCCCGTGTGCATTTGACCGTCTCTACCCAGGTGTGTAATTGGTTTAGGATGCGAACGTTGCATTATGTTTGAATAACATTATGCACACCTGTAATAAGGCGACTAGAGGAAATAATTCCCAGTGGAGTGGAGAAGGTGCACAGTATGTGCGGAATAGCAACTGAATCCAACGACCGGGTTAGTAACAATTATATGTGAGGCGCTCAGAAACATATCATTAAGCTCTATGATAAATATAATTATTATTCTTACCTAACAATAATAATAATAATAATGATGATAGTAATAACCATGGTGATGATGATGATGATGATGATGATAATACTACTACTAATAATAATAACAATAATAATCATAATAATAATAATAGTAAGTTGAAAATGATCATTTTTGTCATCAAAATAAAATCGAATCTTCAGAAAAGTAGTCGACGGATGGCAGGCTAGGTGATGCCTTCGTGTTTTGTTCGCATAGTATTTATTGAAGAAGAAAAAAAAGTCAGAAACAATAAGAACTGTCATACATCACAATGCTTTACCACGAAGTTCACCACAGGACAACCCGTAACACAACTCAAACATCGTCCCACTCCATATTCTGTTTGAGGGCATGTTAGACCAATCCGTTCAGTCTGATGGATCCATGCATTGGTTGTCAAAAGTCACAACTAATCAATCGGCAACCAATTATTGTCATTATACTCGACAATTGCCGGGCAATCACTGGCCCATTAGGTGTCCGTGACAACACGTCGGTTAGATGGTCAATATCATTAGTCTGTTAAAGAGAGCTAGGATGAGGACTGGGCAGCAAAGGTGAAAAATAATCTATTAGCGCTCGCATTCATCCATAATAATAACAACAAGAATTATTTCCATCGAAGAATGTGATGGAAGCAATGTCACCTGAAACGGTTTGGTCCTGAAGCGCTTAAATGTTTTAGATATGACTCAAAATGTTTTAACTTTGGAACATATTTGGAAGTCACATGCTTTTGTAGTCCCATATACCCAATTCTGTGTTTATTGTTTTATATTGCTTGTGATTTTCATTAGGATTTAGTTAATTTAATCCAATCTGATGATTTCAAAACCTCAGTAGACAGTTTCTTTCACAGTTTGCAATCGCCTGACCACTACTCAACCCCATCTTTAAGCCTAATCCGTTTGACACGATAACAGAACATCCGGTTGGTTAGTTCTTCTTCTTCATGTCTTATACCACTTCCGAAGTGGGTATTGGCAAACGATTGATATAGAGCGATCCGTAAGGTCATTTTCCCCCCAAAACATTCATTGTCTACAAATCGTAAAAAGCTTTCCTCCGTCGCAGTATATCTTTTAAAAGAAGACTTTTAAAAAAATACTAAACTTAATTATTCAAAAATTCTAAATAAGCAGACTTACGTGAACTTCCGGGGGGGGGGGGGGCAAAAAGAATGTTCTGTTTACAACACGTTACAGATTCATTACTCATGATTCACATACTCGAGGAGCGTATTTGCATTATACTTGTAATTTTTGATCGATTCTTCGTCGTAATGCTGTAAATTAAATCCATTTCAATGTCAGGTTTGATCTTAATCAGGGTGTCAAAAAAATTAAACTACGATAATCGTTTAAAAGGTCATGGAGGTATAATACAGGAATAAAAATCCACCGCTCAACATTTATTTTTCCTTAAAGAAAGCTCTGTATCCTCTACCCATAGTATTCTAAATCGATCTTAATATAATTTCATACGTTTCCATATCATACTTCGTATTTCATCCCTCATGTAGGCATCTTGGCTTTTTAGGTCATTATCAGTTTAATTTAGTTCAAAAGAAAAACAGGTGAAATGGAAAATAAAATCGATCCTGAAAATAAAAAAGAAGTGTGTCCTCAATAGTTAAAAAGTACTCTGAGAACGAACTTCACTCAGTCCAAGATAAATAGTGCACAAAATTGACGATTTCATTTTAAAAATACCAGGGACGTTTCGGCGCCGGCACGCTCCGCACAATCTTCAAAAATTGAATCTTTTAAAAGACAGAAAAGAAACGATTATGAATTCCCGACCATTTTTTCTTTCTCTAAAGAAATTGCAATGCAAGAGATACTCGCTTTAATTATTCATTCCCTTTCATGCTTCGGGGTATTATAAATTAATAATGACACGGATCTCGAATTCTACTCCAAGCCGGTCTGTCTACGTATTTGCATACCAGTCTTGCGTTGCGTGATTTATAAGGAGAGAGGAAAATGGAACTTGAAACGTTTTCTTGTGTTTGCTAAACCAATGAATATATATTACTTCGATGGAGAGTTGACTGTTTCAAGGAAGCACAAGGCTTTTGTTGTTATATATCATGATCAAAATACGTGTGAAAAAACATTAAATGTAACATGAATGTTGCGAAGTTATTAAAAAAAAAACAAGAAGGGAAAGTTTTGCAAGTTTTCAACAGTGCTATTTGACAGAAATCATTAAATGCAATACACTTTTACTTCAGGTTTAAACACCGACTAAGTTGGTAAAATTAATTCGCTAACATTTTTTCCCCGCAAAAATTACCACCATTACATCAACCCAATAAATAAAACAAAACCCCCGTGTAATCAAAGCAATTTAATTTTTACTTTGTGACATAATTTTATAACATTTAGTGATGTTGTTACAAAATCTGTGTAATTTGTAGGGAATAAAGAGGTTGAAAAGTTGCAGTCCATCAAGCAGTGGACCAAGTTAGTCTTGATTAAGGACCAAGTTCTGAACTATGCATTATCATTAAGCACAAGAGGTTCAGGGTATTTAGAAATGAGAGGAAACTTACCAATTACCTTTTAAATAAAAAAATGTCCTTTGATATACTAGAAGATGTTTTACCACATTTACAGCTATTTCCGTTCATTTATATGCTGTCCCTCATATTTACAACATTTGTTTTCTGTTTGAGACCCCCTTCTTACATGAAATGGCTCATGGAGCCTGGAACATAAGCGCATAAAATTTAAGATTCTGAATTGTAAGTTAGCTACAAGTTGTTTAATAGCATAAACATTCGTTAGTTTCTTCGAGATTTTTGCATGATTTTTATTTAGTTTCATAGTGGAATGGTTCATGTCACATGACTTTACACATTCATAGTTCTGTGTTGTCGGTGTAACACACACAATTACGCAATCCAACTATATTCTATAAAACTCTATTTTCAATTAACAAACAGACAAACAAACAAACAAACAAACAAATCCACAACTATAAACTAAAGGACACTTGGCATTCGATTGCCAATCGAAATGTTGTAAAATGTAATTTGCTAAATTTATATGTCATATTTCACCTAACATTATTGATTATGAAAAGTGGTAAAATGGCATAGTTACATATTTGAGGAAGTTAACATCGTAAAGAGGAGGAACCGATGAATTACCTTAATGATGGTATTACTGTTATACTGATGGCTTTTGAAATGACCCCTTCCAGATCATAATCCAAAATGTGTCCTCTCGATTGTCAAGCTGATAAAGATAAAAATCAGCTCATAAAATGACTTATTAGCAAAGAGTGCAACTCAGAATTACCGACATGTGCTAGTTACAGCGGGTTAGGTGTCATAAAAGCCATTTCTCGCACCATAAGACACACAGTTATGGCTACGGATGGTAACAAACCGGATAAATTAGGCAAATAAAAACTTATTAATGCGACGGATAATTGCCCCTAAATTGAAGATAAATTGTGTCCCCTGTTAGCCGGCCTGTTTTCATGCTGCCCGGCTGCTCTATATTATGTCGATATACATGATGCATGCACATTTAAACTTGCAGCTTTTCTTTCTGGTCTGTAAAGCAATAACGCTGAAGCACATCTTCTTCTTTTTATCGTTTCAGAATATTATCGTTCGTTTTCTGTTATTTCTTTGACGGAATAACTTATACCTTAGGAATAACGGAATTATACGGCCTTTGGTAACATACTTCACCAATATGCGCCACAACGGTTTTCGGTAAAAGTAAGAAGGTAAGACACTTGTAACCAAGAACATTGGCGTAAGTGAATATTTACGACTGAAATATAATGTTATAAATTATGATTACTCTCTTCACTGTTTCACATGGGTAAATGAAGCCTGATGAAGTAATGCATATCATGCATGTATCATCGCTTCATTCGAAATATTCTCTTAGAAAAGCATAGTTAAAAACAACAGAAATTATCAACAAGGGTGTCACTAGAACATATGTTTTTATTAGAAATGTCGCACCGAATTTCCCGACATTGTTTTTTCAAAATGTTGAATATCGTCTGTCATGCAAACAACTCCAAAAGTCACGATATTTTTAAATTTTGAAAGGGTAGATAATCAATAACAAAATTGCTGAAAACGACGCCTCTGTGGCTCACTGAACAAAAATTATAAATTAGAACGTATCTCTAAGAAAATGTCCGATATCGGGGAATGCGCCAGAAAAAGGCCACCAATAAAGATATCATATTGTGTCACTAGAAAAAAGTTGTCTTGAAAATGCATTAATTTTGATATAGCACGTATAGCATTTGACAGTCATGTTGCAGTCATAAACTGAAATGTAAACATCATTCTTTTTAGAGGTAATTATTACCTTTTATTACATATTTTTATCAATAAAATACAACATTGAAAATTAAGGTTTCACTCATTTAACTTTGTAACATATTTATTTAATGGATGTTGAATGTAGAGGTGTCGTGGTCTAGTGGATACGTCACCGGACTGTGGATCTCATGGTTCGCGGTTCGAGTCCCGCCGCGGCACTAATGACCTTTGACAAGACATTAATCTACATTTGCCACTCTCCACCCAGGTGTAGTAAATGGGTACCTGGCAGGAATTTATTCCTTGCATGCTTTCAGCGCCTTATAGGGCAGCTGGGCTAAAGCCAGGATAGTATTGGAGGGCTTTGAGCACCATTCATGGTGGATATAAGCGCTATATAAATATCCAATATTATTATTATGTTATGCATCCTAATCAGTAATTGAACACATAAACAAAGAAAAACGCCTAAGAATTGACACACACATTGACATCTTCATAAATTTTACTCTTTCTAATATAACTAAAAGTTAGTGTTCGTACATTGACATAAATCAAGCAACAGTAACAACCTCAAAATTCGGATTTTTTTTGCCATTGTGGGTTCAATCTTTCAGACACATGAGAATTCAAGTCCCATATAATTCAAGGAAACTCTACATTCATGAAACCATGCCCTTAAAACATCGAAATAACACAAGCAGAAACAATTAATTTTGATAAAACTGTTTAACAGTGCAATAGTGGAGTATGTTCATTTATATTCGAACTGACATGTATAAATTGGATGAGTAGCCTTAATGACACCTTTCACGCTGTCTTGCTATAGACATACCGTTTTGAAAGTACCGGACTGTCGTACGGATAAATAAATTAGACTTGCGCTGAAGCCCGCGGCGGGTTGGTTGTACCGCGTCCCGATGTAGGGTACTAGTTTTGCTGTATTTGCTCACCACTTTAATACGTATGCCACATAATTTAAGAGCAAGAAAACGTCTCCACATCAACGATAACTTAATACACAACATTTTGATATGTCCCGTGATTTTCTAAATGCGGGAAAAGAGGGTATAAGGCGTCTTAAGACTTTAATGTTGATCAATTCACTTAAGAAGAAATCTCGTCTGAAAAAAAAACACGTTCATATCCTCGATGTGATCATGGTGGTGATGTTAGAGTACGTTAAAAATGTCCGTATAATATTTCTTTTCTAAGCATGATTACAAAATCACCCTTAATGGTTTGGACATTATCTACATAAAAGCATCCCAAGCACATAATCATTTGCTCCCATTTACAACTTTAACTTAATGTTTTGGGCATTATCTATATGTAAGCATCCCAAACACATAATTATTTGCTGTTAGAGTTACTCTTTGAAATTAACTAACGGTTAAATGATCATTATGATAAAAGCTACATATAGCTATATAAAATATTCCACAAGAATTATTTAGTTGAGACCACAATGTACGCTCATTAAGTACTTAAATGCATTTTCCAAGATGATTACATGAAGCCAGGCTGTAGAGGTGTCGTGGTCTAATGGATACGTCACCGGACTGTGGATAACATGGTTCGCGGTTCGAGTCCCGCCGTGGCACTTTTGTCTTTTGGCAAGATATTCAATCAATTCAAGACATATATATTTCCAACGTTTCAATATAAGTATACAAAGAAATACATTAGCAAAATAATGTACACGTATTTTTAACAGAAATATCTACATTTACCACTCTCTACCCAGGTGCAGTAAATGGGTACCTGGTACGAATTTATTCCTTCAATGCTTTCAGCGCCTTAGGGCAGTTGGGCTAAAGCCAGGGTAATAATAATCCTCTGTAGACGCCTTGAGCATCCCCTGGGATGGATATGTATGTACACTATATAAATGTAGCTATTATTATTATCATTAGTTTTGTCATTATGATTATCCAACCCTGTAAAGAGAGAGAACATTGTAGCCATAGTGTATTGATTACACTTGCATAACCACCAGCTCAGGCGATATACTGCAAAATAAATGTTAGCATACACATAAGCGTAGTTGTTTGAGAAATTAATGTGGCTAAGAAGTGCCTCTAGTTCTTTTTTTAATGTATTGTAAATACTGTCTTATAATTCGTTTATACACTTAAATGGGGAATTCCACCTTGGTAGTTGATTTGAATGAAAGCAGAAAAATGAGAGAAACAGATTAGTGACAGTTTGAGGAAAATCCGACAAGAAAAAGACAGTATTTACTTTTTTAAGTTGTAATCAATCAAGAACAAATTGGCAACTCCTTGAGGTATCTCGCGAGGTCCTCTCCCATTTGTTCTGTACAAAAAAAGTTGTTGATGAAGGAATAAATTTGTTTCATACATTTTTGTGTAAAAAACATAAGTTCAATCACTATATCTATATAGGGTGCATGGATGATTAAATATTTTCTTTAGGGAAAATGGAAATTTATGATTTTTTAGTACTAGGCAAATAGGAGAGGACCTCGCAAGATACGTCACAGAGCTGTCAATTTGTGTTTGATTAATTAAAACTTAAAAAAAACTTAAAAAAAATCATAACTTTATTATTTCTTATCGGATTTTCATTGATATGTTTCTGTGATTTGTTTGCTTCTTTTAAAAGCAATTATTAGGTTAGGCTTTCCCTTGAATAAGGAAGCCCTGAGAATGAAACTAAATTTGATATCATACATTTGGCTAATTAAATTTTAAAAAATACCGTGTGACGTCTGGGAACTGATTATATGCAGGACGTATAAAGCTATCTTGCTGCATCTAGCGTGTTAATAATGGAAAATGAGCACAGTTATCAAACCATATTTCCCATTTCGTTTAGAATTTTTTTCTCCTAGGTAGCCAGTAATATCGAAAATGTGGACAGTCCTTTGATTTTGTTAAATGATAATGGTATATATGAAGCAGGGTGAGTTCTTCTTTATTTACCTTTTCCATGGAATTATTATTTTATTTCATTACACCTTCCTTTTTGTTTTTATTATTCTATTTTTCTTTCTTTTCCTGTATTAATATTTACCAATTATCAAAATAGATTTTAAAAAAGAAATAAATAAGATTATGAAGTAAACAAATTTACTTACTTCTGATTAAGAAGTTACTTTCTTGGGAAATGACGGTAGTGCATTTTTATTATATGCCTTATGTTGGGAAATGTCAACGCACCCACACACATACACACGAAAAAAACAGAACAAAACAAAACAGTCCGACCCACGGTGAACTTTGGTATCAAGTTTTTTATTCAAGTATCAAGAAAACCAGAATGGATTTTAATTTTTCTGAATTTGTCATTTTAATCTCGAGATTATTGTATTACCGTAGGAGAACCGACAGTTACTGAACATGTATAGGTGATGTGGTCTAGTTGAAATGTTAATTCAACTCACCCAAGATCGAATCCTAACTTTGGCACTAACGTCCTTTGGCAAGACTATAATCTACCATTTCAAGTCTTAACTGGGCGCTGTGGCGTGCGCCTGTAATCCAGCTACCAGTGGAAGTTATAAACTGATTCAGCGGACCCAGGTTCGAGACTGAGTCACGTCTTTCGGATGGTGACGTTAAAGGTCGGTCCCAGACGTAAATAATCATATCTGATTGATACACGTCTGTAAAAACCCAATTACACACACACACGTTCTTTGAATGCTCGAGCACCTTCAAGGGCAAGATATTACTGAAACTCGATGAAAAGGTGCCCTATAAATTTAATTATTGTTAAGATCCTTCCCTTTAACACTATTTTGATAGATTGTCACGTCTACTGATGCAATACATTGGACCTAAATGTATAGACCAAACAAACAAAAATGTAACGCATACATAGAAACGTAAATTAAAGAAGTTGTCAAAACACTTCAATCGTTCGATCTTCTCTCTATCAATTCACGTTTTAACTAGAACCTGGCATCTATCTTCGTACCATCTCCCTGTGCTTGATAGGAACCTTATTTCCACACTTCGGATACTAGTCGAATTTTCAAGGATTGCGGCCGGGTGACAGAATATCGGTGAATGACTTCATGTTCTTATCCCAACCCGCTATGTTCCCTGTCTCAAATCATGTCTCGTCTGATAATCTGACTTACAGCGGATGCTCATTTGCCATTAGATCTAGCCAAGTAAACAAAAAATCGCAGGTGCTATCATTATTACGTAATCATTTTGATGGCATTGAAATGAAAAGGCACGATCTCCAGATCACGTAGGAAGTGTGTTGGTATATCAGAGAGAAGACACGGAAATGTGGCTTGTCTTGTCGATATAGGTAGTCGCAAATGTTTAAGGTTACTGACCCTTAAAAAAATAATTAAATTCTTTATAAGCGAGGTGAAAAAGAATGATGAAAGGGTATTTTGGGTAGGTGATAAATTCTAGCTCTTTTTTTTCAACCTCGTAAAAGCTTGCCTTGAATCGTATCCAACCGAGTACATAAGCTCACTACATCGATAATTTGCAAGTAACACATACCTATCGCAGAGGGCGGTAGTTGTGTTTTTCTCACTCAACTTTCTAGTAATGTTGCTTGCTGCAACTTGCGCTTGGTCGGGAATAACTGTAATTTCGAACAGAAAAAAAACTAATATGAGTGTTATTTCCCCTTCTATTTGCATGTTTGATTAATCACCCTATATATTGTTCCTTGTTGTATTCATACCTTGTACCTAGGCCGATGTACAGATCGAAAGGGTTGTTTGAAAGTTATGCAAGCTCCATTATCGAATTAATAATTAGTAAATTAAGATATAATTATGATATACTTATGAATCTATACGTGTTTACAGTTGGCTCCTAGTACACCTGATTAATGCTTATCACAACTAATTTAAATAGAAATTAAAAAAAAAAGATCAGGAATGATTATGTAACATTCTAATGCACCCTCCATATTTTATGCATTCATTTTGTGCACTTAGCATTGTTTTGGGGAATTGGAAATCATTTTTTATATATGTATAAAAACATAATATTAATATTTTTTTACCACAAAACTTCCCGATCCTTCCCAGTAAGCTACGGCGATAATTTGCCAGAGAAACAAACGATGGTAATGGCAACGGAGTAGAGTGATTAATTAACATATCGTGACAGGCAATGTTTCAAAACAAGCTAGAAATCTGAATGGTGCTTGACATGTAACTTTATCTCGACGTTAAATGTGAAAAGTGTATCGATGTGAGGATTTAGAAAAATTAAAGACTTGTGGAAAGCAGAGATCGATTGGTTAAGAAAGTCCCAATTTATCACTTTTAACGACCAATAGATATTGGGAGATGCGAACAACCATTGGGTGAATAGAAAAAGGTGAATGAAAGTGATAACAAATGTGATTGAGGGGAATTAATTAAGAGAAAGAGAGGGGAGGGAGACAGGGGGAAGGAGAGGGAGAGAGAGAGAGAGGAGACAAAGAAGGATTGAGAATGAGAAAGGAAGCAAAATATAGAAAAATTAATCAAGGAAAAGGGAATAGGAATAAAAAGATAGCCAGAGTGAGAGGAAGGGTGTGTGAGAGAGAGAGAGAGACAGAGAGAGAGAGAGAGACAGAGAGAGATGAAAATAATGAGAAACATAATGTAAGCTTTAAAAAAGAGAAAAAAAATCCATCCATATAATTATAGATGGAAAGATGAAAGAGGGAAAAGGAGACTCGTGGGGAAGGTATAAGTTTTATATGCCAAGTTTACCCGTGGATTTAGAGGATACCTCTTGGATCACAACTAAAAAACAACATGCACATTACATGAATCAACCTTGATGTCCATCTGCTATCACCCAAGAAATCTTGTCTTCTTTCCTTACTTCAATAAAATACTATTTTCTGATGCCTTCACATTGGCACATAATTTTGTACTTTTATTTTAATTAGACAGTGCCATGGACCTGGGTTTACATCTTCACTTATTAATTCTTTGATTTATTCTGAATAAATATGATACATATATTCTCAACACTAAATCGACCTTTAAACTTCCCTTACTTTCCTCAGGTTTTAGAACATTTCTTTCTCGAGTTAAAAGATACTTCTTAAAACGGTGAGAATCCACTTTGCATTTAGACTGTCGATTTGCCCATGGAGGTAACTTATCTCTCCCTTCTTAGGGCAGCAGCAACCCAAGGAACTTAACAAAAAGGACAATTTTGAATTAAACATTGGCCAAGGGATATGGAAAATGAATTGAATCTCTTTCGCCGACCCTTCCAATCCCTCCACTCGTTCGGCTAATTTCTGTTTGTAAGCGAACAAATCTCGTTCGGATCAAAAAGGGCGGGAATGCGTAGATGCACTCTTTCTTGTCCCCTGGGATCGAAGCGAGAAAACGCGCGATCGATCACTTTAGGCAGTAGCACGTTAACTAGCTTCATACCTCCAACAACCAAATTAGCCTTCTTCTTCTTTTCTTTAAAATTCGTAAGAATGAGAAGAAGAAAAAATAAAAGAAAAAGAAGAAAAAAAAAACTACCAATAGAACGTCGAGAATAAATGCGTGTTGCTATCTCAGAAGGGTGATATCAGAGATATTTGAATTATAATTTATGTACAGTAGTTGAAGATAAGGCAAACTGATTTAACTCAAGAGATACACAGGATAGATGCTGGAGGTTTCATATGCAAGGTTCCAAAATTCTTTTTTGTTCCTATGGTAACGACCCTTCCGCTCTTGCATGATACAGTCGCTATACAAGGCAAATTAGAAAAAAAAAACACGTTTCACCAGCACGAAAATCGTTGTTTTCATTATTCTCTCACCTCCTCATTCTTCCCTTTCGCTCTATTGCTCCTTCATCATTTCTTTCATTCTAGCTCTTGCTTTAATTTTTTATTGTCCCTTTCCTTTTCTACCCATATATATATATAAATATATATATATATATATATTTATATATATACTTATGCGTTTTCTTATTTTTTTGCATCAGATTGTTTATTTTCAGTCTTACTTTGATAAAGTAAGCTTTTTAGTGGATCCCTCTATTTCCTCAGCTCTACATTTACAAAAGGATAGACTATATAAAATACACATTTGTAATATATCTTTTCGTTCACCATAAATAAATATATATATATTTTGTGGTATTGTATTGAATATTCAGTTTTATGGTTTATTATGTAATTAATTGTTATACTGTTATGATGTTAAGTCGAGTTGAGTTGAAATAAATAAAATAAACTTGAACTTGAACTTGAACTAAAGGTCTTTGACCGAAACGTCAGTCCAAATTTTTGGCTCCTGCGGTGTTTTTATTTGACTCCTGAGTATTTATTTACTCTTTCTTCTATATATATATATATATATATATATATATATATATATATATATATATATATATATATATACATATCGCTCGGTATTTTGCTTCTAGCATTATTGCAAAACAAACCCAGACTAATCGTTCGAGTGGGACCGAGAAATGAATAATATCAATATAGTTATTCAACAGTCTCATATGACTTAAATCACGGTGCGCCTGTTTACATTTTTATTTGAAGAAGGTTATCTATAGAACTATTCCTTTTTAAATATCATACCGTTCAACCGTATAGGGTAACTCAGGCTGGATAAAAATGGATATTGCATCACTTTGAGGAAGAAATTCGTTCAATCATTAATGCATAACCAATCGACCTCCATGCTCGATGATATTTCTTAACTGGTCTTTCAGATCTTTTTAACGTTAAACAGCCATAAAAAATGTAAGAGGTTTATGTGTCTAGTATCAAATCCACATTTTTCGTCTCGTTTTTCTCTTTGTACACTCATATTATGCATCCAAATGTCAGCTTTGGGATGGTAATATCCATGATATCATGCCCATAAGCCGCAGGCTCTACCATCCAATATCGAATTGGAAAAGGCGTTCTTAAATCTCGCAGCGCTACAACCATTGCTGTGCACCTCCACGATCTTTGACGGTAATTACCCAGCTGAGGTAGCCCGAAGCTAGCCGGGCAAGAGCTAAGGTGATTAAGGCATCTTCGGCTAGAGACGATCCTCCCACTTTTTTATCTTTTGTATCACCGTCTTAAGTTGCTTCAAGATGTTTTATGCCGGGATGAAGAACTTACCAAATGGCCTTGAAAGCTTTCAACAATGTATAATTGCAGCAATCTCCATGAATCATAAGAATCTAGCAGTCGAAAAATATAAAATCTAGAACCATGACAAGGAAATCGTTTTGTCAATTTGCATTATAACGACAAAGGCTTGAAGACTCGTTTGTAAACATTAATTCTATTTTGATTCATAATTTAGAAAGATTATGTTATGTCAAGAGACTTGATTTGTGCTTCAAAGAAACGTTAACGCATAACGATAGAGGGAAAGAGGGTTTGTGTATTTATCATGTTTAAAGGAGAGAGAAAAGAACTTACGGGAGAAAAGAATTTCACGTACTTCCGTCATGTCCATGGCATAGTTAAGTTGAATATGCTGGATATCGTGATTTTTAAGTGTACTGTGTAATGTTGAATCTGCTGATATATAGACAGATAGAGGAATGCCGATATTTTCCTTTCAAGGGATTCTTTGTGGAGGCTTGATTTAATAAATTGCTGAATTTTGATATCTGTCTTGTATAATGATGCTCAGAAGGATAAATAAATAGCCAGGCATAGAAAGGTTTTCAAATATATAATGTTATTATTAAGATATCTGTGACTGAATGATAGCATGTAAGGCCAGGCAGCTTAGATTTTATCAAGCCTCTACACAGTTACCAAATCACTTTAAAACTGATAATAATCATCACCGATCATATTGTATGAGGGTATTGCTGTGTATGTGCGAAATGGTATCACATTTATTTGACAAATTTATTATGTTTATAATGTGAATAAACCGACCAATATCATGATGCTACGTGCTGCATCCATGTTATTTTTTCTATGTATAAAGGTACCTTCCTTTGGTAAGGATACTGAACAAGTTATTTTGGGCTAAAGTTCCTTCCGCGTGTCAAACTCTCATTCTAGCTCTCTTTCTCTCTCTTTTTCTGTCGATAAGTGGCAGGAAGTTTTTGGTATAAATCCCCAGCTTACCAGACAACCTGTTATTATAGGGACCTGTCTGAAACGCCTTGGCATACGCCAAACATAAACGATGTTGCCAAAACAGATAATATCGCTTCCTTTAATTTATTTTTTTTTCTTCGTGTTTTTCAGTTCATGACATAAACTTCAATGACACGACTCTGCAAAAGATTCGAAATATACGAAACAAAAAGGACTGTAAGCATTGTCATTTTGAGTAAGAATCATGATGCTGAGAATCTATTGCAAGGGTAAAATCGACATTTTTTATTTCTGCGAGGAAATCACTAGTGGAATTTAAAATCCAATATGCAATAATGGTAATATAGCGCAAACCTAGGAACATGGTCATTGTTTGCGTTCTAAATTGGAGCAGGTATGAATGATACATTTCATTCTATTTAGAATCATAGCGAAGGTTCATGACCAATCAAATAAATATTTGCTTTGTCTCAGCGCGATGGCTCATTGGTCTCGTAACTGGGTGGACCCGGGTTCGAAACCAACGCTAGTGCCCTTTGGTAAGGCATTAATCATCATTACCAAGTCCCATGTCGATCCCTTTACAGTCACCCTTACTTACAAGCATAAAATGCTTTACGAGCAGTCAGGTAAAATAAACCATCAAATATTAACAAACCATGAATATTAGAGTACAGAGAGTAGTTGTTAAAACAAATCTGATGATTTTTTTTGTTGCCTAATTTTCTGTGATTATATTACAACCATGATAATAACAAAATGACCCAGGCAAAGAGATGCATTTACTCATAGCTTTGTAATTTCGATTATAATATTTAAAGGAATATTTCATGAGATTGTTGTCCCTTTTTTCCTCTTCGTAACGCATTTGTATTTTCATTTTTATTATATTCACAATATGAATTTTAGTCTTTCATCCCTCTTCTAAAACCCCCTTCCTTTCACCACATCTTCAACACCACCACTACAATCACCACCACCACCACCACCAGACCATAGTTTATCATTGCCTTTATTAATGTACCTTTTTGGAGTGTTTAATGTGTAGAGGCAGTTATAGTAGATACGGTGTTATCACTATAACTGTTTTTTATGCAATGTCATCATATGCATGTCAGCATTAGCTTAGCGAAACGTCGTGGTGCGTAAAAACGCGGGAAAGACGCATATGACAAAATTATTCAAAATCATTTTTTTTTAATTTTATAGAGGCAGAACTAAAATGTAGAAATAATATTTTACCTCTATGAAAACTTTTATTCAGATTTGTCTGATTCTAATTTTAGTAGCGCAGACAAAACTAGCAATTTTCATCTTTGCGTCTTTCCCGCGTCTTTATGCGCCACTGCGTTTAGCTAATCTACCATGGCATTGCAGTCATATAGACGATGATGTTGCAACGGCAGAAACAGAAAATATATACAAGTTCATATCATATATTAGCATATCTATTACCGACACCCTTTAAGAATGGCTCTTTCTAAAAGTGTTATGTATGAATAGCGATAAGACTGTATATAGTTGGTAATGGATAAGAAGCTGGATGATCGAGTCTTGGAATGAGTCTGGGTTTGCTTTTTGAGAGATTTAGGATATAAACTAAGAATTAGATTCATGTAAAGACTTGGGTCAAATAATGAAGACATGAATTCGATTGGTGTTAGAATTTGACCACGGAGCAATTATTGTAGCTGGAGCTTGTGTCATGTACAATCTGGATGAATATGATATGTCATTGCATAAAGAGACTAATAAAAAAGGATAACAATGTTACAGCTGATTTACGTTTTAAAGAAAACACAAGATGGACGTAAACATTTTGGCTCCAAACCTACCTACCAGGAGGATGTTTATTTCTCCCTCCATCCCCTGGAAGTGCTTCGGAAGCCAAGAGCCCCGTTCCACCGGAACCTTAGGCACTGTCTGTGCTGAGAGTGGGCCGGATCTCTGGATGGGTTCAGACCGGTAGTTGTTCAACCCAGTGATTGATATATCAGCTCATCAGAACCAACCCAGACATGTGACGGAGATCAAGAATTGAAATCCGATGCCTTGAGTTCTCATCAGTTTGACTTTCAGCCAATGGTATAACTTATTTGTTATAAAAGACCCACATAGCACCGATTACAATTCAATAGTTGTTTCGCGCATGGGACATTACATAGGTGTATACTTCCCCGTTTAGTACTGTTAACTACTATGTCTTTGTCACCACCATGCACCCTACCACCACCGCTACGACGACCACCACCACCACCAACGACAACAACAACACCGACACCACCAACGCCGCAACCACCATTGATTACGACCATCACAGTACTCACCACCAGCACCATCATCGTCACCGCCATCATCATCATCATCATCACAATCACCACCATCAACACCATCACCACCATCACCACCACCACCAGCACAACTAGCAATACAACCGGCATCACCAGCACCATCACCACCATTACTTCCAATATCATCACTACCACTACCACCACCACCTTCAATACTATTGCGATTGCTACCATATATATTTCTGCCACAATCATTGTCTGGTTGTGAAATGCTACATCAACTACTAATTACTATTATACTACTATTCTTGTTGTTATTGCTGCTGCTGCAACAAAAACAACAACAACAAGTAGTAGTAGTACAACTACTACTTTTTCTTCTTCTTCTACTACTACTACTACCACTACTATTACTACTACTTCTTCTTCTACTACTACTGCTACTACTACTACTACTATTACTACTACTACTACTACTACTACTACTTCTACTATTACTACTATTATTACTACTGCTACTACTACTACTACAACTATTACTGCTGCTACTGCTGCTACTGCTACTACTACTACTAGTACTGCTACTACTACTATTATACTACTACTGCTGCTGCTGCTACTATTACTACTACTACCGCTACTACTACTACTGCTACTACTACTACTACTATTACTACTACTACTACTACTACTACTACTACTACTACTACTACTACTACTACTACTACTACTACTACTACTACTAGTAGTAGTACTACTACTACTATTACTACTACTACTACTACTACTACTAGTAGTAGTAGTAGTAGTAGTAGTGCTACTGCTGCTGCTACTGCTACTACTGCTACTGCTGCTGCTGCCTCTTTTTAAAAAATAATTCTACTAATGCCACTACAAGTACGACTTATATCATTACAGTTCATTATATCATGTATACAGTTCTAGTAATGTTACTGCAATGACTGATTGACACTGACATGGTAGACCCTTAATATAGCTTATGCTGCCATGGCATTCCAACCCCGTCAGAGGAAAATGAAAGAATGGATAAATGGATGTATTATATAGGTTATAAATAATTAGCAGAAGCATTCAGTAATGTAAACTTCCTGTGGAAGTCCTATGATCATGATGATATTATAGAAGCTCAATGTTCTAGAAAAGAGGCAAACTCAAGTACTTGTGTTGACCTATTGAAGACGAAACACACAAAAACAGAACACTGTATTCGTGGTATTTATTTTTTTGGAGAATACCCAAAATGCATCGCTTAGAGAGACATGTATGCCAAGGCTAATGACTGGTTGAATGCCTCTACATGGAATCAACAATGAAAAATGTTCGTGATAATCAAAATAAAGAAAAAAAATCAGTTAATAAATTGCAGAAAAGAATGACATTTCCATACTTTGATCCGTAGGACTGTAATAACTTCAGGGCTGGGTTGAATTGAGTCATAACAAATTGACACACTTTTCCCTGTTTTTCTTACAAGTGTAACATCTCTGTCAGTAATTGATGCTCAAATTTTGCTCTAGGGTGTCGTGATATGTTCGGCTAAAATATAACATTAAATGTCAACTCTTATAACCCCTTTCCCGCCCATTTTCTCTCTCTCTTTCTTCTGTTTTCACTTTCGTCACCATTCGGTTTCGTTCATATTTAGTGACGTGCTTTCCCTGGAGGTTGTCTCGCCCTTTCCTCAAACTCATCCAACAAATATTGGCCCATATTTCCAGGCTACCACCTTGCTTCAACACCTCGCACACAACAAATTGATACTTCCGCAAAATAGCGCGAATTATTACTTTTTTTAAACACCACTCTAACGTCACATACATAAATGCCCTTCAGAGGTTTCGTAGTGGTGAGAATTAAACACTTGACTGGAAAAGCAAAAAATCCTTGGTCAGTTGGTACCATCCCAGGAATCGGGATAACACTTATATCTCTATAAGCAAAGTCATTTATCTACATTGCTTCTCTCCATCCAGGTGTATAAGTGGGTAGCTTGTGTGCATCTGTACAAAGCGAAGTGAAGAGGGTGCACAGTATGTGCAGAATAGCAATTGAATCCAAAGGTTAGGGTAATAATAATTACCAGGGAATCCATTGTACATGATTGTAAGTTTCCATTCGAGTTTATAGCGGGTTTTGATTAGCCTGCAATTTATAACCCCAATGACTTGCTATTACTTTAAATGACATCACATTGTATACTTATGGATGAATTTCAGAAACTCAAACCTTCACATGTCCAAGCCCTATTGACGTTATGAATAAAAGGGCAGATTAATGGGAAATCGAAAACGATTCTGTGATAAAGATTTTTAATACAAATTCACACTACCTACATAATCGCACGTGGATAGTAAATCACCGCTTCGACACATTACTAGAACGAGGTTTCGATGAACTGAAAAGAGTGAATGGGTTTACACTAACAAAGGTAAGTACCAAGCCAGTACCTCATTCTTTTTCGACCTTACCAAGAGCTCAAAAGCTATCTTAAACATATATAATTATTTGTCTTGCTTTCAGTTATCTCTAAAGACACTTATGAATCATGCACGCGAACAGAACTCGTCCCAAACAATGAAGTTGTAAATTTGATGCTAGCGATAGTCGATCTCTTGACAAGCTCTGTTATAAATTAAAGCAGTCAAAGTTTATTAATAATAATTCACTTGTATAGCGCTTGATATTCTGTTTCAAAGCTCATATAATGAACAATACTTTCAACGTAAGTGAAAGTCGATCGAAATGCTGCATACGCAAGTATAGCTGTATTCCAAAGCTTTGAAAATTACTGTAAAATAAACTATGTCTTTACTGGCAATGTAATGCACATTATCTGAAAGAGTAATTTATATACTTCAAATGATTTCTTGGTTAGATATCCAGTGACATGCATGAATAAGCACCATTGTCAAAATTGTGTGCAACTTCCGGTTGTTTCACTTTCTTGTAAAACAAAACAGACATGATGTTAATGTTGAGGCCAACATGAGGAAGCAAGAAAACTGAAGTAAACTTTTTTCAAAACTGTTCCTTAAATAGCATTATTCAAGATAAAATCAAATGAATCAACACAACACAACAATTACCGTCTAATATGACTTCTTATTCTGAGGAAATATACATGTTGTACATTACATTGGATACATCTCTGCATTATAGATGCCATATGGTTACAGTGATATTCGGACAACTGCCTCCTACCACCCTGGGACGACATCCCCCTTTATGGGACAGCTACCCCGGACATCTACCCCAGGATAACCCACCCTGAGATAATTACCCTCTTAGGATAGCTACCCCGGACACCTACCCCAACTACCCCAGACACCTACCCCTGGATAACTCACCCTGAGATAATTACCCTCTCAGGACAACTATCCCGGACATCTACCCCAGGATAACTCACCCAGAGATAATTACCCTCTTAGGACAGCTACCCCGGTATTCTACCCCTGGATAACTCACCCTGAGATAATTACCCTCTTAGGACAACTACCCCGGACACCTACCCAAGCATAACTCACCCTGAGATAATTATCCTCTTACGACAACTAACCCGGACACCTACCCAAGCATAACTCACCCTGAGATAATTACCCTCTTAGGACAGCTAACCCGGACACCTACCCAATGATAACTCACCCTGAGATAATTACCCTCTTAGGAAAGCTACCCCGGATATCTACCCCTGGATAACTCACCCTGAAATAATTACCCTCTTAGGACAACTACCCCGGACACCTACCCAAGCATAACTCACCCTGAGATAATTATCCTCTTAAGACAACTAACCCGGACACCTACCCAAGCATAACTCACCCTGAGATAATTACCCTCTTAGGACAGCTAACCCGGACACCTACCCAATGATAACTCACCCTGAGATAATTACCCTCTTAGGAAAGCTACCCCGGACATCTACCCCAGGATAACTCACCCTGAAATAATTACCCTCTTAGGACAGCTACCCCGGACACCTACCCAACCATCACCCTGAGATCATTACCCTCTTAGGACAACTACCCCAGACACCTACCCCAGGATAACTCACCCTGAGATAATTACCCTCTTAGGACAGCTACCCCGGACATCTACCCCAGGATAACTCACCCTGATATAGTTACCCTCTTAGGACAACTACCCCGGACACCTACCCAAACATAACTCACCCTGAGATAATTACCCTCTTAGGACAATTACCCCGGACACCTACCCAAGGATAACTCACTCTGAGATAATTACCCTCTTAGGACAACTATCCCGGACATCTACCCCAGGATAACCCACCCTGAGATAATTACCATCTTAGGACAACTACCCTGGACACCTACCCAAGCATAACTCACCCTGAGATAATTACCCTCTTACGACAACTAACCCGGACACCTACCCAAGGACACTCTACCCAACCCACCCTGAGATTATTAACCTCTTAGGACAACTATCCCGGACATCTACCCCAGGATAACTCACCCTGAGATAATTACCCTCTTAGGACAACTACCCCGGATATCTACTCCAGGAGAACTCACCCTGAAATAATTACCCTCTTAGGAAAACTACCCCGGACACCTACCCCTGGATAAGTAATCACATACCCTCTTAGGGCAACTACCTGTCGGACATCCACCCCCGGATAACTAATCATCATATAACTTCCCTGCTAGACCACTACACTTCGGACATCTACCTCCGGACAGCTAATCATCATAAACTACCGTTCTCGGACAACTACCTCAGACATTTACCCCTCAATAACTACCCTCCAAGGGCAACTTACTCTCGTGTAACTACCCCCTGATATAAATCAACTACCATACCATAACTACCCTCGTAGGTTAACTACCCATCGGACATCTACCTCCGGATAGCTAATCACCATATAACTACCGTTCTCGGACAACTACCTCAGATTTCTACCCCTTGATAACTATCCCTTAGATAACTACCCTCTTAGGACAACTACCTATCGGACATCTACCTCCGGATATAAACTAATCATCATAAACTACTCTTCTCGGACAACTATCATCGGACATTTAACAACATGTAATATGTAGTGAAGGTATAGATATCAATAAACATGGGATGTTCCAGGTGCCTGCCTTTGCAGAGACGCATCCTTATCCTGATGACGCTGAATGTTTACAAGGGATTTTTATTCCTACTATGTATTTGTTCAGTATACTTGTGTATAGAGAGTTAAAAATATAGATCAATGTCTTACCAGAGGAGGTTTCTTGGTGTCGTAGTTGGGTTACAAAAAAAAGTGGATCTAAGCATATTATCAAAAGAAGTAAGTAAGACCCAGAGAAAGTCTGGCGTTACTGCATTGTGCGTCAAACAATCAGCTCTTAATTAGGCTGCCAGATAGCAAGTGCTCTATCGGAGATGTAACGAACTATTAATTGTTAAAAATTCATCGATATCGCACTGAAAGGGTTAAATAAAGAAAAGGCAACAAAAACTTATTTATCAAATTGTCGATCAAACCCACTACAAAATCTGTATATATTAGTCTTATTACAGGTTGAGAAAAGGAAGTTTGCCTAGTACTTCAATCGAAAGATTCAAACGTGCTATAAGCATAAGTGCATTATTATTGTTATTTCTCGATGATACGTGTGATCGTAGTGATATCGGTTTCAATCAAGAGATGAGGGAAATAAGTTACCTCATATTTGAAGGTTTCATTGACTAAACCTATATACCCACTTATCTATCCCGGGTCATTTTGCAAGAAAAGGAAGTCAAGCCCATGCAGTCCTTTCGAATAATGCACAATGTTTCATTTTCTTGTCGTTGAAATAGATATGTACTCCAAGTGTTTTAGAAAGCTTACTGAATGATATACTTTTTCACTGGGAGCAGAGTTTTAGCACAGTAGAGTATCTGCTAGCATAGTTTATCCGACTGACATAATTTTGTGTCGCTCTACATTTTACATGCAATGATTCTTTCTTTTAAAAAATTGATCTCTTTACCATTCTGTTTATATGTACGGAAAATGTTAGTACAATCGTTGGTTGCCTTAAAGATCTTCTGAACACATAATTAAAGGCGGATCACGTTGAATAAATCCTTGTTGTTCTTACTTAACTTGTTTATGGAATGTCATTCATCGACTCCAAAGCTCCGTATAAACATGTTACTAAATAAATCAACAAAATTGATTTGGTTATGAAATGAAAAAGAGAAAGTAATTTTAAAGTGATTTTTTTTTTGTATATTTATTTTGTTTCAAAATTATGGTGATATGTACAGAATGAAGATGTTGACATTTGGCACTCCATAAATCGATGGATAACCTCGCTAGTCATAGGGACCGCTATCCATAACGCGTGACTAAATGAATAGCGGTCCTTCTAAATAGTCAGCAAACCATAGACAAATTACCTTGCTATTCATAAGGACCTCCAATTCATAAGGGCCACTATTCATAATTATTCATAAGGACCGCTATTCATAAACCGTGTTAAATGAATATCGGTCCTTATGAATAGCGAGCAGACCCCGTTTAAACCTGGCTTAAAATGGCATTAAACTGGCAAAACTTGAACAGCGCCACCTTACAGTAACTGCTAAATTGAGATTATAATTTGAAAATTAATTGCATTTTATTTTGAATTTCGACAAACAGCTGTTTGGAAAATAGGTACATTTTATATTTCAAACTATTATTTTTAACGTTGCACATGTGGAAAATTGCCTACAGATACATTCTAAGCTTCTACAAACTTGAATGGGGCATGATGGGAAAATTAGAAGCACAGACACTTGTCAAATCCTGTTGAAAGATGGCGCCACTAGGAGCTTCAATTTACTGTCACTTTAAAGTAAGGCGGCTTTCGAGAATCCTAGCAATTAATTATTATTCTGATTA
The DNA here is from genome assembly GCA_025617745.1 of Heliocidaris erythrogramma. Taxonomy (NCBI): domain Eukaryota; kingdom Metazoa; phylum Echinodermata; class Echinoidea; order Camarodonta; family Echinometridae; genus Heliocidaris; species Heliocidaris erythrogramma. Next base: position 65,239,880 of record CM046853.1, read on the forward strand.
AGTTTTCTCTCTTGAAATCAGAGTCATCCTTAGTTTCTTCTCTATCACCTCCTTTTCCTAGATGCTTACACAAACTGTAAATCTCCTCATTTTTGGGGTTTGATCACAAAATAATTTCTTTACAATGTAAATACCATTCCCCCCCCCCATAATTACTTGTTTTAAACAGCAAAAATAAATAATAATATTACATATCCACACGTTCCCAATACAAGCGTTTGCTTTTCGGATGTGTGTCTCCGTCTGCCTTACATTGATTACTGTGGGTAAGGTATACCATTCATCATGTGACTTTACTTTATACTAAATATACTAAATGGTAATTTCAGTTTAATGAATTGAATACTTTATACCATATTTAATTTTATATACATATAACATTTCGTCTAAGTTTCGCCCCACACAAGACCAAAACCAAACTCTCTCTTATCTTTTTATTTTCATTACTTTTTTCTCTCAAACTTTTTTTTCTTGATTTCCGTGGCAAACGGTGCGTATAGTAGATACAGTTATGCCCATTATAATCTCTAACAACGCTAACGACCATTTACCATTCGGTATACCTCATGCATGGCGAAATACTAATTCTTGTCATAATTTCACGACCCCATAAATTCATTTGAAAAGACCCAAACACGGCCTCGTAAAGAGACTTAATAAGCCATTCCGTGTAAGAAATAAACTAAGACATTTCATGTCTTAAATGTTCCCCTTAGATCGTTTAGTTGAAGTTGAATTGCCAATTACCAAATGTTTCATATCTTTGGATGCATTTTAGAAGGGTCTTAATCGTGCTGTGTAGTAATTTCGGGATTGCCCTCTCAAAGTGTACCTTACACACACGTTTCTAAGAAGTTAAACAAAGATGGAGATGACGGTTATTTTGTTCCTGTTTTATTTGAAAATGGCTCTTATTTTTACTTAAAAATTGATTGCTCATCAGAGAGATGCTTGATGACACATACGTCCATGCACTTCTTCTTACCTCCTGACTGGTACAATGAACTTTCTCTTTCTTCTATAATAGTTTATTGCATCTAGCACAGCAAACACTCTGAAGGAGCGGGTATCTAATCCAAGCAAAAGCCTCTAAAATCATTTCCCAAGATACATGCTAATTTGCTAATTTGATAACTTATTTATGCATGGTCCACACATATCTTTCCACCAGCATTACAGGATAATACACGACTGTACAGTAGAAAAATATATATCACTTCAAACAAAGACATTCAAGTGCATTAATCATGTAATCATAATTGTTTAAACATTTGCTTCGTCGCTCACAATTTATAATTTTTCCATTTCTTCATTGTCATCATATACTTACCCTAATTTTGTTTTACACAATAATAATTGTTCATGTGTTAATTTATACAATGGTAGATCCTTAACTGAATCTTACGTGTTCATCAAACATAGCGTAGCATAGGATCAAAAGTTTGGAAAGACAACGCATGTACTTCCTGAATAAAAAAAAGTATGATGACGAAGAAAGAAATAAACAAAGTAGAAAGGAACAGGGTTTTAATAATCTATTCATTGTCAAATGAAACCCCTCATGACATATTTTACAGTCTGTAGCTGTCATCATTACTCTTCATTGATGGCTTGATCTCGTCATCCAACTCTGATGATAATTAGACAACTTATGAGTAAGTTTTGAAGATGACCAACAACAACTACAAAGAACAGAAATCTGACCACCACCCCAGACTAGTATATAGGTTAGAGTCGCGGCCATCGCAAAATAACAATACCACAAAGACGGTAATTGGTGTTATGCAAACTTGTTTAGCAAACAGCCGTGTTGTATTCCAGAGATAATTGTTCGGGCATCTTTGATGTACTAATGCCTTTGAGACGTCTCTATCTATCAGAGCGAACGACCGTTCGTCTTGCTGCCTCGCGACTTGCGTCTCGGTCGCGACTTGCGTCTCGGTCGCGACTTGCGTCTCGGTCGCGACTGAGCGGCGGGCAGTAATGCGCTCGAAAAATTCCCCACATTGTATGTCAGTGTGAGTAAAACGAATACCTTTGACTCGAAATTACGAAGGAAATTTATTTTTGTCTCTATATATATCTCTTCCAAATATTTCCAACATCTATTGGTTATTTTGTCGAAATCATGAATCTGGCTGAGCGGGAGCAAGGGTGATAGTACGTGTCTACAATGACCAAATTGTAAATTTGAAATTAAGCGTAAGAAGAAAAGAACTATTAATTCTCATCTAAAATGAAAATTGTGTATTTTCATATTTATATTTCTTATACTGCTGGATCAGAATCGCTATTGGTCCTTCGTAAATTATATAAAAATGAAAGTGGTCACTAAATTAAATCATACATGAATCCAACTAGATTTGTTATGGTTCTCCAACTCTGAAGTTTATTCGTTAATTCATTTTATTCAGTTGTTCCTTGATGTTCATGCATATGGGTTTACAATTATCGTTATTGTTATTTTGTTCTTCTGTTTGCAGTCGAATTTTAAACATTATCGTTTAATATTTACAGGGAAATTAGGGATTTTAAAATCTAGTCAAGAAAAATATAAGACTGTATCGAAATCATATTAGTGCATGCAATTTCCATCGAAATTTTATCGGAAAGCGGGCTGAATAAAAGAGAGGTGACACATGAGTGGAGGAGAGGAGAGGAGAAGAGTAGGTATGGTGGGTAATAAGATGTATAGGAGCCTCCAAAACAGAGATATATGTTGGGGGTTACATATAACGGTCCAAAATAATTCACTGAAAATTCTTTGGGCACATTTTGCCCTTCGTCAAGCACTGATTCTGGTTTCATTGTAATGCCTTTGATTAGGTCATCATGGATTAGTGCCGCTTATTTAAGTATCAATCCAGGCAGGGCTCCTTAGTGTCTCCTCCGTAAATGTTCCAAACTCCGCATCCTTTCTCTCGGAGTGGGCCAAATGAAAGGCAAATTGGCAACCCCACTCTCTGGAGAGTCCCTCATTGTGTTCGCCACCCATGCAGCGCCGCCGGCCGCCTGGCGTAATCGCGCTCAGGCAAAAATTATTCAAGTTTGAAAGCAAATCCTATAATCTCAGCTCGCTCTATTCTCACTCGCTCTATTCATTTCTCCACTTCAAACAGCTCCTTGAAAAGATTGTTGAATCTGGGCTCAAAGGGGTTACAGTTTTTGTTCGCCAATGATACCCCCTTTTCGATGTTTTCTCTTTTTTGTTGGTTAGAATTCCCTGCTACTAATCGCTGGCTGTTTCATATGCCTATAAACACGATTTACCACAAGTTTTACACGCTATAAAGATACATTTACCAAACGACTGTCAAAAGATTATTTTCTTTAACCGGCGTGTCGCCTATTCAAGCTGGGCTATTGGTATACTCCAGAAAGCTATTAATTATCTGATGACCATTAAATATCTTTTCAATCTACATGATTGAGGCCAACGTGATAGGCACCAGCACATTCACATCGTGATTAAGCCGTAGAAGAAAAACGTTTCTTTAATGACCTAGCTGCGCAATGATATATTTATAAAAAAAATCAAATCCAGCATGAATTCAATTGAGTTCAACATAATTGCAATGATGATGCCAAATACATTTAATGGATGAGAGCGTTCATTATCATTACAGAAGGAAAGTTAAAAAAAAAATAATGTTAGAAGAGGCCTTAGGTCATGTGATGTTCTATATAATGATGATTATAATAATATTGAATATTTAGGAGCACAAAAACAGAAAATACCATAGCTTTTACAAAATTACAGATTTGAAAAGAAAAGACAATTGACAGCAACATCAAAAAGACAGATTCAAATTTCTTCTTCATTTCGCTTTTTTCTCCTGTTAAAAACGAACAAATCATTGATATTCTTTCAGAATTAGTATGTCTAGTTTTCCTATGGTATGATTATAAATGATTATAATTTCACAATAAAAACAAACGATTTAAAATTACGATCTGTGTGATTTCAGAAGGAACCCTAATTCTATCAAATTTAAAAAAATCATATTTTACTTTCATTGAATATTATGTACGTCATACAGTATACATAACACGCGTAGTAGTAATAAAATCTTTCTAACATTGCCGGTACGCTTGAATGAAAGACTACTCCAACAAATGATTCAAGTTATAGCAATTTTACGGTAATTATTATGTATCATTTATTTCATAACCCAGTTAATGTAAAATTATATGCGTACAATATCAGGGACCAAGTAATATTATTGAAGCACATCGACAATAATTATTACATGTCATCCTGTATATTTTAACGAAAGTGACGAAAGATACACTGTCGAAAGGTCGAAAGGTTATATATATTGTGAATGACATTAATTTCATGCAGGGCACTATGTCAAAGTTCCCCAAAACTTCTCAAAAATGAAAGTGACTTTGTACCTCCTTGGTAATATTAATTAACGTTCACGCATAGATACTGAGAGAGAATAAAAAATTCCTTCAGGAATCACAACATGTCCGGAAGTTTATCGATAAAGATAGTTATTGTTTTTTGACCCATAAACCCATCGAAATCAAGCAACTAGCTCATGATGAAGGTCTCCTGCGTTCACAAATACTGTTAATTGTAAAATGTTTATTTCCCATACTGTATACATATTTTCTTTGTATTTAGAAGTATATTGTTAATGTCTGACAATGTGTTTATATATTTGTTTCTGTAATGTTATCATTATTTTGTATCATGCTATTGAGCGCAGAAATAAAATCAATCAATCAAATAAAATAGGAATCCAATAAAGTTATAAAATTGTATTTTTTAGGATGAAGAGGAGAGGTGCATCACTTGGGTAAGGGGGGAAAAAGCTTCTCAAATGATCATGTTAGAAGTGTGCTAATTGTAAATATAGTATCATTCATTACATTGTTACAAATTGTGACGCAACTCTGCGATGACGATATAGGTAAATTTTAGAAAAAAACCTGAACATCTTGATTGGAAATCAACGCGATAGAATTACCCACATTTTACATGCATGCATCACGAGAGCAGATGAAAAGTTTTTTTGTTTTTTTTACTGGCTACACTTTTGGGGTTATTAAGCATGTCAATTTAAACACTTAAACGATTTTTCTTTTAGATCAACACCTTGCTTTCACATTTTGTGATAGCCTGTTGCTTTGGAAGCTAATCTACTTTTACATTTGACATGCTAGATATGTACATGTATCAGTGTATTATCAACAATTTAAGTCAGCTATTTCTATCGGTTGATATTTTACTTTTAGCATTAAAGTGTTGATGTAGATAGCAATTTCTCAACTCGAAAGAAATTAATAAAGATAAACAAATAAAGTGAGTGAAATTGAATGTTTGTAAAAGTGATACCATCGCACTGAGTAACCGTAACGTGAGTAACCATTACTGCTTTGAAATCTGCAAATATGATGAGTCCAGTAATTTTTAGTTGTCACCCAGTAGAGGTCTCCCTAGCCTGGTTCTTTGAAAAGGGTAAAATCATTTTTCAAGAAAGCCTCACATTAGCACACTTTTCATTTAAGCCCTCTTTGCAATTTATGCATGTCCAAATTATGTAACGTGAGTAACCGACACATTACATAGGCTAGCAGTAATTACTTTTCCTCTTCTAAGGTTTTGGTTCTATGTATAGGTACTCCAATATGTATGCATTGTGTTAACTAAACTGATTTAGCTGATACCTGTAATAAGAGAATAAGAGCTGAAAATATAACCCAATACCTCTTCAACTGTAGCGTGAGTAACCGTGGAATTGCCCGTAAGTTGTTTTTAGCATGGATATACTACCGATAAAGTAGAATTGACAAAAGATAAAAATCAATTGATTAAAATTGAATGTTTATAGAAAGGACACCATAGATAAAATAACCCTAATAGTTTGCTATGCCGAAACAAAGCAAGTACAAAATGAAAGAATAAGATTCGAGCCCCCCCCCCCCCACTTCCTCCGGGGGCTTCGGCCCGGGCTCGTATGAACCCGTCGTATGTTGTTTTCAGCATGGATATATACTACCGACATAGGTATATCCATGTTTTTCAGGTAGTGTATGTGTTGATATTAGGGTCACGGTTATGTTTTGTTTTAGCATGTGAGCAAAACAATGGTTTTCCGGAAGAATGACTCATGAACATCGCAAAATACATTGTTTTGTGTTAATTAGGCTTGTCTATGTCAACTGGATCGTGTCGGCATAATTATACAGATATATTCATCCTATTTTAATCTGATGTGACTTCTATACGCGTTCGTTTTATGAATTGAATGGAGTCAATGCGATCTTTTTAAGAGGCTCTCGCTGTCACAGTTTGTCAACAGCATGATCACTATTATAAATAGAAGCTTTTTTATCATGATCATTTGCTCTCTTTGGTCGTGGTTAAATATCGTCATCCTTATCGACATATTGTTATGATAATTAACGCCTTCTTAACCCTCTTCACGTCATCATCATAGTCATTATTAGCATTATGATCATTTTTATAACCAACGTCATCATCATCATTATCATCTTCGTCATCATCATCATCATCATCATCACCAACATCATCACCATCATCACCATCAATATCATCACTACCCCCACCAACACCACCGTCATCATCAGTACCATCCTCCTCCACCTCCTCTTCCTCATCATCACCATCACGATTTCCAGTTATTTTCTGCTCATCTCACTCATTCTCTTAAATTTCCTCTTATCAACATTCTCTTCCTCCTCCTCCTCCTTCTCCTTCATGTCATATGCCTTTGCCTATTTCCCATGTGTTTCTTCTGAAACAAAACAATGATTAACACATTTATTTTCTATATACAGAACTTCGTACTTTCCCCTCTTGTTTCATGATTCCTCTCATTTACCAAGCTTAGCAGATCAGCTCCAGTTCAATGTCATATGCCCCCCAAATAAATAAAAAAAAAAAAAAAAAATCCGGAATCTAAAGATAGACGTTCATAATTGATTGTGACTCGTTTGTCACACTGGTTCTGTAATGAAAAGAAACTTCCATGCGTGAGAAATTAACGTACGTGTGCATCCCGAAAGGAAAAAAATATAAACAGGAAAAGGAAATGATGCGGGTCCATGGCAGAATCGGATGTTTCTCTCCCTCTTCAATTCAAAATAAACCACTCTCCATCAAGTGCATGTGCATTGTTAAAATTTCCCAGCCGGTGCCACGTAACAATTGAATATTTATATTTAGAAGGCTTATTACGGGAATTATGAAAAATTTCTGGGAAGCAATTAAACAATAATACTTCCCCTCCTTGACAGAAAAAAAAATTAGAATGTTATCAATACGCTGTTTGTTTTAGCCCACATGTTGTATATGAATAAAAAAAGAGAAAAAGAAAACAACAGCAAAAACAAAATTGCATGATATGCTGTCATTGAATTGCTGTCGCTTCTCTCGACTTTTTTTTTTTTTTACAATCCATTGTTGATTTATTTTCTTTTTAAATTTCATTGTTACACATAACAATCTGATCAATAGTACGACAATAATACGATGAATGATAAGAAAAAATGAAAATAATATTGATAATAATTTGGCATGTGTGGTACAAAACGTGACCATTATCAAGTGTGACCACGATGGCTGTTTTTGATACTAAAAGTACGCGGATAGTATGGTTGCCATTTTCTTCTCCCTTTTGCTCCAAATAAAAAAAAATATTCCATTAATTTGTATATGATTCCATGATAACTAAAGAAATCAATATATGTATTACCTTTCTTAATTTTATATAATAATAGTATGAACACGTGTAATGCGCCGGTATCAATCATGAATAGATGCCCATGGCGCAGTAAATAGAAGATAGAAAATATAAAGAAAAATGTGAGAAAAATGATGAAGATAACATTTAGAAAAAGGCTTGTCTAAATAACCAAGTTTCGAGTGAGGTCTTATAGTTTTATGCCATATCCTTTTCAAGTTGCCATTCTGGCCGTCGATGTTCTAAACATGTTCCCTCAAGACAGTCTGATCTGAATCTAATTGATAGTTACAATATGTCTACTGAATCCAGTTTTTAATTTCATCTTAATGCTGGCTAGAATAAATATGTGTGTGATCATTACTAGGATGGTTTGATAAATCATAACGATATTAAGAATTATATCCTCATTAATTCTCAAATATAAAGAAAAAACTGATATCTAAAGCACTGTGAGATACAGAAAAAGAGAAAAGAGAAACAGTATTGTTTTGCTTCTTTTCCCCCTTTTTTCGTAGAAAATAGTTCCAACATTTTTGGTAGAGAATAGATAAGCCGACAATACGCCACAGAAATTGTTTACATTTTAAACTTACAAACAAGAGATAACGGTAAACATTTGTCGTAGATGTACCCTAGCATGAAATAATTCAATTCGTTTTATCTCTCTATTAACTATTTATTGATCTCTTCTTTTGATAGGAAGGACTGTTATGGAGATAAATTCCTGTAGGCTAATTTTATGTCGACAAGAAGACGAGGACTCGTACAATTGGATTGGAAGAAAACAAGGACCAACCAGCTTCAAATCTTTTGTGAGCTTAATCTGTTAATGGGTTTTCGGCTACTGATCAACTCCATGAGTCGGCTTCTTTCTTATTGGTAGGAAGAGAGGGGTGGGGAGGCAACAATTTAGCCTGCCTCCATTAGAAATAAAGGAGCCCCCTCCCCATTTGTATTAGAAAAATTAAATCCACAATCCCACAGTCTATCAAGAGTACTCCCAGACTAACAATTGACATAATTATTTTCATCGAGGGGCGGGGGTGGGGGGGGGGGAGGGGGCTCCCTTAGTCTACAAGCTAGTCTTTTCACCTGTGTTCAGACATTAAGGGTGCATTGGCGTCATTTGGGGCACCGGTATTTCTTTTATTCTAGGGGATGAAATGTAAGAAACTAAGGCAATCGTATAAGGGAAAAGTGTGGCAGTGGGTCGTAGCATATTCTACTCATATCACACCCCTTTCTCTTTTTATCGCGAAAAAAGTTTATCAATCGTTGTCTCTACTGAAAGAATAGGATAAATTTATTATGATGAATGAAAATTACCAAAGAGGTTATCATTTTATCCGTAGGACAACTAACACCTGCGTGACATCTTATCATATGTATAATTGTGTAAGTCTGAGTACCATCAACACATTTAACATCATTATACTTCAACATTCTATTTACATCTATTGATTATTCCCCCCCCCCCCCTAGGAAAAAAATATTGATAATTGTTTCACGTATATGTTGCATTGTTGTGACAGGTGCCTGTTTCAATAAGAAATGTGTTAAAAAGTGTATCTTTAATGTATTAAATGATAATAATTTCAATTTCATATTTTCAGTCTATTATCTGAACCTGTCAATAAAAGCCTTTTAAAGTTTAAAATTATCATATAGTACTTTTAGTGGTATAATATTTGTTCTACTAATAATAATTTAAGCATCACCATTATCACTTATGATCCACACAAATAAAGAAGTAATTAAAATTCAACTTGTTGTTTCTTTTCCTTTTTATTGTTCTTGTAGCAATAAATCCACGTATCACACATAGACAATCATAATAAAAATTTCACAAATATTTGCACCTTTATAGCTCAGTGAAAACAATCACGAATGAGTCACATAGCAGTTATAATAATTACACTATTTAAGTGTATCTATAAGTTTACCTTGTTTCAACTTAAACGGTTAAAGGACAGGGGATAATGTTATTGGAAAAACGCTTAACAAATTTCCATTTCTCATTAATATCAGAATATTTGACCACAAAAAAAAGAATAATGAAGTAAATGTAAATTTCGTTTTGGATAAGATCCACGTGATAAGATGTATATACGGTATATTCAAAACAATACAAAAAGCGGATACCATGAATAGCGCAATCCTTCCAAGTTTGAAAACTGCAATTCGATATGAGCGTTTTCAGAAACTTACAGATATGACTTTCATATTATGAATGGTTTGGTTCAACATACGCCACATTAACATCAAAGCTTCACTGCTTTCGCAGAGTTTAATCTATACCTATTCCCTCGACATTTTAATTTATGTTTATAATTATTGGAGTTTCTTCGTTCACAGATGTAATTAAAATAATGTAAGAGGAAAGAGTTCATTTTTAAAAAAGAATATACTAATTCGCATATTAAGAACTCCGAAACATTGTGTTTAATGGAGGATAACAAGAAATAATTCATTGACAGTATGATGATGTCATTGTGAGAGGTAGGCCTGGAGCGTTGTTATTAAACGTGTTTGCTTTAGTGGTCTTCAATTCGTTTTCATTACCATTGTTCATATCTATTACCCCCCTTAGCTTCTGTATCGCAGGAGAATTAAATTACCCGGAGGATCTGTACCAATCATACACGCTTTGACATCCGTCCAGTTTATTTCATCATTTTATAATATCTTTCTTTGACGAATGGCATCAGTACAGTAGCAATTAACAAGCATGAGCTCAGATGTTCTCCGACCGACGGAGTTTTGTAAACATACCAACATGGACCCTGGTCATTAAGATATATGTTGTTAAGTAATTATGGTATAGATATAATTATTATAGTAGAGAGGGGAGGGGGGGGGGGGGGGGGGGTGCGGTTAACATGTTAACTGGAACTAATCGAGCGCATCCCAATATGCCCAATCAGCCAGGCTCGTATACGGCGCGGTCTCCCGCACTGATTCACGAGGAGATTTATCACGCATCGAGGCGTGAGATATGGGGCTTTTCTGCATGCTCGCCCTCCTTTTTCTCGGTCAATTACCATGATCTATTCTTCAGAAATCGACATCATCAATCAAGTCTCATTTTAAGGGTCCTCCCCAGTCCTACCCCACCATAGTTTAGATGGCTTTACGTACACCAGACGGCAGGCATGAATCCATAATAAGAAATATATATCGCTACATTGGCATTGTAACTGATAATCATATGCGCAATGGCGCGAAACCGTTTAGCGCGCTCTAAAACAGCGGGGACATCGTCTGCCGAGCAAACAGTATCAACCTCAAATTGCATCGTTTTGGTAAATCTCTAAAACCTCGAATGAAATGAAAAATACTGCAAATCATTTGCATTTTGGGCAATGCGCGATTTGAAATCGTCCCTCGAGGATGGCTATTTTGCACATCTGTTGAAACATCTTGCGATATTTCCCTTTTGTAACCGGCTCATGATTTTTACTTGATCCGATTCGGGTTAAACAAGCCATAATTTGTAAACGGTGGAATATTTGCCATCGCTCTTGCATACTGGCCTCTAACAATAGCCAAATACAAACATATCATGTATTTTTTTTTCTGATTCAATAGTTTTATGGGGATCGGCGCTGTTATGTACACAATCAACGCTCGGTGCTCGCGTTCTGAACAATATACAGAGTGCACTAAAAGGAGTTCCCGCAAGTTCCTTGAAGCAACTAACATCGTCGGAATTTCCTGAAACAATCGAGTATACCAATAGGTTATTACAGTCTTTATCAGCAAGTACATCTTTCAAATTGCTATCTAAAGCATCTAGCATGTCATTAGTAAAAGGACAGGAAACATTAAACAAATTTATTTCGTGGCTAAGAAATCCGGAACAAATTAAAGATATTGCAGGTAGGAACAATTAGGGCTTCTTTAATACCCTGCATTGTAAGAAGAAAAAAAAAGACAGGCAAAAAAGTGGAACGGTTGTTTTAAAAACTGACATAGAATAGAGGAGATTGAACAAAATTTAATGGTAATGAACGGGTAAGTGAAATATGGAGAAGAAGATATACGAGAAAAGGAACGAAACGGGCATATCATGAATCCAAGTCCGACAAGAGGTATCAAATGGCTCTTTTCTGGGTCTACGAATCGTTTACAATTGCACCAATCAGTATCAAACGCTTTAATACAAATAACTCTTTAAAAAAAAGAAGGAAAAAAAAAAAGAAAAACACACCTCAAACTCATTAGACACATGTCAGAAAGAGTAATAGGGATTACAGTTTAATTTAAACGGCCCTTTCAAAAGACTGCATAAATTATAAACGAATATATTATTAAGTTCCTGTATGTAGAAAAAAAAAATTCATTTTATCATGGACCTACGCGAGATTTATACAGAATAAAATGTTATAACATAAAATTAAAAAATGAAAAACTGAATAAGATGGGGGAAAATACATGCCTAAAATTTATGTTGAAATTAACCTTTGGAATGTTGTGATCATATAATAAATGGTTTTATTATGGAATGTTTATTTATTTCTTTATTATCGAGTGATATTCATATAGAGTACCATTAATTTTGTATTATCTAATCCTTAACTACATGCTATATGAAGCATAATAATAACTTAAAACATTATATGATTTTCAATTACTCGATTCCCTATTGAAGCCTGGGCAATTTTCCCGATTTCTTAGAGTTTGCTAAATGAACAGACTTCCTCACTATTTAAACATCATAATGAAGCTTGTATGTATATTTCCTCCCAATTGAAAGTGGATTAATAATCAGTTTATAGGTGAAAAAATATCTTTACAAAAGGTTGTTGTCTTGGATTGTGTTTTACTTTGTGTTTTTTTTGAAAGATATTATTTTATCACCAATGCAGAGATTTACACAGCAAAACTTATAAATTACGTCGTTTCGTAGATTTTTGCACTAGTATTATGTCTTTACCGTCGATGTGAATTGTGATTATTCACAACGTTAACGTCACCTGAGAAAAACATTTCAGGTCATTCTTCATAATTACAACTTATCAATTCGACAAAATACCCAAGAACATTCTCCTTCCGTATAATTATATACATGTACATCTGTGGATTCAAGTGCAGCACATTTATTATGTAGTACTGTGAAATCGTGGGACATAGTAATAAAACAACAGCAAAAACAACAACGAAAATGGCATGCGTGTATCTTAGGTGCGTCACGTGACTTTTGGAGACCAGCGAATAGAGTGAGTTGATCGGGCCGTCCCCATTGGCTGCCCGACGCCCGCGTGATGTGTGATGACACCACTGTGATTCAGCATACCTTTGAACTATGTCAACATTTCAAGACTGTTTCTATCTCTATACACATGAAGTCCGGAGATTATATACATAATTTACACATCGACTTCTTCATACTATTTACATCCAGGTGACAATACACACACAACGTCACAATATTATATGATAATACCCTTGGGTTCCACATAAACTCTTCAATTAATCCCCTGACTTCTTTTTTTCTTTATAAATTATCAACTGATGTCAAGGAACAAATATTTTTTGTTTAAATACAGTCTTTTTCTTCAAATAATCACCCTTTTCATGAATGCCGCACAGCGGTAAGTCCCACGGCATCATCTACGTGTAGTACTAACGACGTGGGTTTTTCTAGTATCGTCACCCCGTGCACGCCGCTCTGCGGCTGAGCGTTCTCCGTACTCGTCGACTCTGTCTCGTTTTCTCCTTCTCCTTCTCCCGATCCTCCTTCCTCTTTGTTCTTGCTCTCCTTCTTATACTTCATCCGTCTGTTCTGGAACCAAATCTTGATCTGTCGTTCTGTCAATCCGAGAAGATGGCTAAGTTCGATTCGTCTTCTTCGCGTCAGGTAGCGGTTGAAATGAAATTCTTTCTCCAGCTCGAGTGTCTGATAGCGTGTGTAGGTCTGCCGACATCGTTTTCTGCCAACTTCGAGACCAACATTTGGACCTGCAGAGAATGATACAAAGAATGAAGGTGCAGAAGGTTAAAAGGTGTTTTCTAAAAAAACAAAAAGATATAGTTATAGCTAAAAAAATAATCATACACTTTTTTCATGTGTAAATGAAACTGCCACGCTTGACTCCTCCTCTGGTTTATTTAAGCTATTTAGAACATCTAATGTGATGACAGGTTGCTTAGATTTGACTTCAAAATGATTATATTTTCTTTTTAAGATTGACAACAACAATTTTTTGAATTCATGTCCATTGCTATGTGTTTTTTATGTGTGTGTTTTGTTTTTCTTGTAAGATTTCAATCTTCTCAACAATCTTAATGGCATGTACATGTTTGATAATGGTCACACAAACGCACCTCCTATGTTTACTCTATAGGCCTATATAAAGATATGAATAACACCATGTTCACATTATGTCTTATCACCACAGATAAATAAAATAAAGAGAGCGAGCAAATATCGTACACTGTAATTTTGCAGGATGGAACAAATTAGTTGCACATGGAAGAAGGTTGAAGGAACTGGTATTTTTCTTAAAGGTAAACTTGGACCATGTGGGCTGTGGTGATGAAATTTATTTTATAAAAGAGTTTTATGGTACGAAATTAATCTTATTTATTTATCGCGGAGTAAACATGTTAACATGATTGGGTGGAACAGCACAGTAATCATGATGATTATTTTCGAAAATTACATAAAACACCAAGGATATGAGCGTAAATAAGATTTTACTTGAATATTTTATTCACGAATGTAATGGTCTATCCCCACCCCCTTCATCTTATTTTTCATATTACGGAACTCTTACATGTTTTATACCACATGACATATGACATATTATTTAGCTGTAATGTTTATCACACAGTGTAAATTTTCTTGCATTCTGTGACTACAGGCTGGGCCCCGTTGCATAAAACTTACCATCAATGGTAACTACCATCACTCAACAGCCAATCAAAATCAATATTTCCATGCATGGGAGTTACCATTGATGGCAAAGTTACCGTTAATGGTAAGTTTTATGCAACGGGGCCCAGAAATTCAATATCTTTACCAGAATTCCAAGTTATATTCTTGCCTGTCAGATATTTCGACTTTCTCTTCAGCTATGTTTATTGTCAGCATGAATAGAAGGAGATATCTACACATTAAACAACGATTAGAAGGATTATGTGATTTACGCGGGGTTCGATGGTCGGGTCATGATGATTAAATCTCAAACCCGAAACTGACACAATAGTAATGCTATTGGGTGTATAGTCATTTGAGGTTTACGACATAATATGCTCCCGCGACAATAATTGTCCCACGGTCAAATTTTTTTCATTAAGCTAACTCTTAACTTCAATCCTTAACCAAAAATGTTATACCTAACCCTAACCCTAATCTAAAATCCAATTGCAACCTTAAAGAGAATGTTGGGTTCTGGGAAAGGCGAAAAATAATCTGTGAGCTTTCTCATTCCTCTTGGATCAGTTTGGAAGAATATCATAGCAGAAATATCCCCTGAAAAAGATTACTCTTTAAATGCCCTCATATTAAAAATATGGCGAGAAATAGCCGAAATGTTCGGGCCGAACATTCAGTTCACATGTTCTGTCTGTGTGTGTATGTGTGCAATCTCATATACTCATTTTTGTGTGCACTGTGCAGTCTATGTACATTTCATATCATTTTTATAATTCCAAAACCTCACAGTATGCAGCGATTCTTATGTAGACGTAACCAACCTTTCCAATTGCTATGATACAGTTTCTTTTACATTGTGTAAGTCCATGACCAGAACTCAAATTTATCTTTAACCCTATATTTAACGGGATATGAGAGACAAAATTGGGTCACCGTCATATGCGCAATATTGAAACAGGCATAGCGCGTGGATGACTATTAAGCTACGTGCATCTACATATTGAAAGCTTAATTCATCATTTTACGTTCACATCTATCATGTCTATTATCTACTCATTAACCAGAAGGGAATCAATTAACAGTATCATTTACATTTACACTGAAATGACATTGTTATTAACGGCGTCATTAATAAACTCATTATTCATCTGCAGTCTACATTCATACGATATGCGTCCTTCCAGTGGCTTCTATTTCCTTGCATTCTATTTGTACTATTGCTTTTATCTCTAACACAAGCGCTGCCGTATGAATTATCTTAAGCAACGATCCATTTTATTAATATTGGTGGATATGTTTATGTAACCTATAACATGTATAACATTGATGAATTTTATTTGAATGGGGGCACCTAATGGACTAACTCCTAAGATCAACAACACCTGTCCCTACAAGTATCATAACAGAGCATTTTCCGCCATTGTTTAAGTTTTGTTCTCCTGCAACAAGTTACATTTCATAATTGGTTACATTGCAATGAACTTTAATTGGTCAACATCCGCAAATACCTGTGTGCCGGAAAATGAACAAATGTGCACATTTGGGTTTGTCAGCAGAAAAAAATAAACAATAAAAGGCACACTTTTGTGTAGCATATAATTGGATGATTGGTTTTGTAAAGGAATTTTGGATCTTGCGCACAAAATGAAAATTAATCGTACACTTCTGCAGTGCTTATTATGAAGTGTTTCTGTAGCGTAACATGTGGAATAATCTTATAAACGGCTTTCTATTGAGATGCTCTTTCTTTTTCAGATTAAATCTGTTTCCAGATATTTAGGCATTTTGATCGGAGTTGCCCATGCAGACATTTGGCAGAATAGAAGAGAACTAGAAGAACATGCATGTGGATAAGCCGATAAAGATTCAAGGGATTTATTCCGGATTGGATACTAAAACTCGGTCCAGGTGGATTAAGCCAGAGTAATGTATGGTTACCGGAGATAATGTGGAACATATTCTGATCATTTATCAAAATTACAGAGTGTTTACCGATTTCCTCTGAAATAGCCCATCTTCAGTATCGTCAACACAGTCAACACCATCATCATCACCATCATCATCACCATCACCACCGCCATCGTCATTAACATCATCACTACCATCTACTTCCATCATCCCCGTAATAATAATAAACAATAAGGATAGCGTATTAAGCAACATTATCATCATCATTTTCTTCATCATTTTCACATCAATGAAAGGGTTGTGTGGGGATGTTAAAATGGCATTAAATTGGCAAAATTTGAACAGCGCCACCTTACAGTAACTGCTAAATTGAGATTATAATTTGAAAATTAATTGCATTTTATTTTGAATTTTTACTAACAGCTGTTTGGAAAATAGGCACATTTGATATTTCAAACTGTTATTTTTGACGTTGCACATGTGGAAAATTGCCTACAGATACATTCTAAGCTTCTACAAAATTAGAGGCACAGACACTTTTCAAATCCTGTTGAAAGATGGCGCCATTAGGAGCTTCAATTTACTGTCACTTTAAGATACATTGTGATCCAATTTAATTGTTTAATGGTTTCTTTTTTCATTCATGTGGCGAGAAATCGATTAATTTCTGAGCCAAGATGATGACTATAATCAGCCTTGTAAACGTGTACTTAGCATTCCGTGTTTTAACGAACTATAGCTTTATTCATTAGAACTTTCAAATACCCTCGACATGAACATGAATTCACAGACCGTCTGAAAAACAACAACAACATCCTATGTTCCACTTATTTCGATTTCTAATACGCTTTATTAGATTCAGTAGAGAGAGAGAGAGAGAGAGAGAGAGAGAGGGAGAGTTAGACTCCACCGCTTGTTTTGGAAGACGGTGAAGGGAAACGTAGCAGTCTTCTTTTCCCACGTCAAGATGGGAGAAGAAAGATGGCCTCAACGTGTGAGAATAAATAATTACTAGCCATGCACGATTTGTCTTCAAATACATACAAAGGTTCCCCGTCCACTGTGATGTTCCGCATTGTATACATCAGATGCTACGGCAAGCAATACATACCGAGATGGTATATAATAACTAATTATTCAACTTTCAATTCAATTATTAAAAAAAAAAAAATGATTGAACAAAAAAGAAATGACATCACCCTAACAAGTCTTCGTCAAACAACCATTCTATAGAGTATGATATTTGCTTCGACATTATATCCTAAATAAGAAGCAGCAAGTTGTCACTTTAATTTAGTTTAAGCCATTACAACTGTATTGTTAATCATAATATATGAATTCAATAATTCATAAGATAAGATAAATAACACGTAGATACAAACATATTAGTACATTTGTTTCTCTTAGTGTGATTGCGTTTCTATATATCTATGTTCAATATCCATTAAAAATTACCCCATCAATGGTATAAATTTTAACTCCTGAAGTTGACATGATATTTACAAGGGGTTCTTTTGATCACAATCTATTTAAAAAAAAGATTTAATAACACATTTTAAGCTGACACTAACTTTTCATATTTATTAGGAATGTTATGGCTACGGTAAGTATCATTACAATCGTATACGGTGTAAGTATAAAATATGTTATTGAATATAATTCACATGAGCAATATTTTCATAATTTGTCTAACATATAATATTTTAGAAACTATCTTTATTTTGGAGAACACTATCTAAATGAACTATAAAATATTGTACAGCCTATGCAGTCCCGTTGGTTTGTTTTAAAGCTATATTGTCGAAAAACACTACACACAGATATGCGTATATGGGACTACACACTCGCACATGCCAGCATGTGAAATCCAAATTTGGTCCAAACTATTATGACAGCACTTTAAAACACAACGAGAAAGCTTTCAAAAAAAAGTATTTTCACCTTAACCAGAACTCAACCTTCTGTTAACCCTTTCAGGACAGGAATTATTTAAGGGCTAAATTGATCACATTTCGTTCTTCAAATTGGCAACAATAATATTTTTCTATTAGTGCTACATGGTTCCAATGAAATGTAATGTCTTTGAAAACAACATACACAGTTGAGAACTTTGTCGAAAAGTTGAAAAAATTGCCAGTTTCGACAAAAAACACTGATTTTAAACCTCTCAATTTGTTGCCAATTTAAGGATTTTAAAGCTTATTCTCGTTTTTAAAATTCCTGGCATCAAACGCAATATGGTCTTGCAACAGAGCTTTAGGCATGGTATAGGGGTAAGACGGGTAAATAAACTCATTTTCTGCAATTCCGATGTTAAACGTTTGATTTGATTGTTCTATTAGTTGATTGCTGTCGTCCTTGGACAATATCAAATATACCAAATCATAGTATACCCTAGGTAATAACGACGTTAGTAATATTTCATTCACAATAGTTGGATTTATAGGGTTACTGTCTCGATAGTACAGAATACCAGAAATAAAGGTTCCTTAGTCAGTTTTCATAAATAAATTGTTATACTCAGTTTTGCTTTTTTCCGGCAATTGATAAATAACTATCATAGTTTAGAGCCTATTTCTCGTCCTTCTCTTTGAAATTGAACGTACTGAAAATTCTAACTTTTACGGAAGAAATAAAACTCCACTATCTACAGTGAAGAAGTCTACAACGTTTTTTCTTAATCATTCGATTTAAAAAAAAGACCATGTATTTGATGACACTAATGTAAAACAATTCAAACACAGGATAATTTTCTTTATTACTGATGGATATGGAAGTCACTTTTAATTGAATCTTACAATCATGACAACTATGATTTTAAGCACATGGCAGCCGTATATACATGTATCTTGCGATCTTCAATACATTAATCTCATCGTTTTTGCTGCTTGCTATTCACTTGAAGAAAATATTGAAGCTTTTCCTAAAATTTATTTAAAAAAAAACACTATATAATTATTCTAATTTATGTGGCTTCCATGCCGTTATGATAATTTTCTGGGGCTTTTATGTTAGTAAATGTTTACAATAAATATGGTTAATATACCTAAAATTATGAATTGAATTCACCACGGAGAATACCATTTCAAAATTCCCACGCAACTCTCGAAACAACTGAGTACATTTTCTGTAAAAGTTAATTGAGGTCTACAGGAATCGACTATGCATCGAAGTTATGGCATAGACCACAGGCACAAAAAACAACTTTGCAAGCTAAAGCACTATTTCTGACTAGTTTTGTATACATTTCGGTCATATTGAAACAAACTGAACGAGGATGGCATAAGACTTTCCTGAATTATAACTTTCGTAGTTGGTCTTCTGAAGACAAAATTATGCCACGATGCTAAACCGGTATGACGAAGAGAAAATACGGAAAGCAGATTTATTGAGCAATCAAACTTAGAATCGGAAGTAATATATTATGGGATTGGCAACAAACGTTATTGAATCAGGATTTAGGAGATGGAGGTGGAGACTTGTTAAAAATGAAGATGGGGGAGCGAGTCACATGTTTTATAACCGAGGCTGTGGGGTCGTGGTCTCCTCTCAATTGACCTTCCCCCTTTCTTGCTGTTCTGTCAAACTGTGCACTCAATATTGTATTTTATTTCACTGTTTGGGGCTTTTTTGTCACAATGATATCAATGACCAACGCCATCATTCTCATCATAGTCATTATATCATTATCAGTATTTTAAACAGCATCATCTTCTATACAATTCAGCATTTAATGTTTTTCATTTTTTCTTTTCTTTACCAGACAAAAATGTTCTTTGTTAGTCAGATTACCCTTCCCTTCATATCGGCATGATATATGGAATGATTGTAAAACCTTCGCACCCCAAAGTTTCTTCAGGTCAAATTGAAAAACCCATTCAATATTTCATCACGTCTGGGGCGTTAGCACGGCGACTGGCCGCGGCCTTCCCCGACTCACTAATGGGTCTGGTGGCCTCCACGCGCCCCGAGCCGACCCCGGTGTAATTTGTCACCGCACCGCTGCAGATATCTCGACACTGTTGCCAGCCGAAATTATCGTCTTTATAGTGCCAAGACTTGCATTTC
Source organism: Heliocidaris erythrogramma (assembly GCA_025617745.1). Lineage (NCBI taxonomy): Eukaryota > Metazoa > Echinodermata > Echinoidea > Camarodonta > Echinometridae > Heliocidaris > Heliocidaris erythrogramma. The sequence continues at coordinate 65,260,457 of CM046853.1, forward strand.
TGTTTCACATTTTCCATTGTTTATCTCGAGCTAACAATGCAGATGTATACATAAAACGCAGCAAACTTAAATCGTGATCTTTTCGTTGCGGGGAAATCGACCCTTAGTACTACTTCTCTTACTTCGTTAAAAATATGAAAGCTATAGAGCTCTAGTATACTGTCATGGTATAACTGATAATGATAATTATGGTAGATCAGTGTTCCATTTCTTCCAGATTTTACTTACTAAAAAGTTGAATTATACTACAAGCAGTAGGTTTTGGTAATTCTGATACACGATTCTCAGGAAATATAGCATATTTTGGAGACCTTATTTCCAGGTTTACACCAATGTGTGATACATGTACATAAGCCTACGGTCATTTTTCTATGTGCTTCAGGGGATAGATGGAGAGAAAGCCTTGTACCCTCTTTAACATTGGGCTATTGCAAGTTATTTTGACACAGTCAACAGGCGAAACATTATACACATAAAATGATTAATGCTTTCGAATCAATTCATCAAACACCCATCTGATGAATCAACGTTTAATGGAGCTAGTTAATCAACTACCTCTAACAACTCTGTTTTGGAAAATTCATGGAATGGATACAACATTAATTAAACTTTGTTAAATGAAACACAATTAGACATAGTGGCAAAGAATATTAATTATTGATATTAATCAAACTAGTAAAAGTACACGCTTCATAGAAACATTAATTTATATTGAAACAAATGTGTTACACCAAAATACCTACCCGAGAGCTGAAAAGCTGACCCAAATTTTTGGATCCCTGTTACACCGAAATCGTAAGGAGTCTCGGGGCGCCTCGAGACTGCTTTTTGTGCGTTTACACCGATTTACGCAAAGCTACCCGAGACCCGAGTGAGACGTTGTTGGCGTCCTAATGATAACGGAGACTATTAGTCTTTTCATATTTTTGTTTGCTTGATTAATTTAATGAAATTGAACGTCTGCAAAATATATCGTATTTTCAATTCTTTACGATATGTAGAAATACAGATGTGAAAATGAAAACCAGGTAAGAGAAAGGACAATGAGAGAAGTAGACGAGGAGAAAGAAATACAAAAATAAGAAAGTAAGAGTACGAGATATTAAAACAAATGCAAAAAGAGAGAGAGTGATGGGGGGGGGGGGGGGGAGAGAAAAAAGTTAGATCAAGGGTGGGAGTAGTGAGGAAGGGAGAGTGAGAGAGAGAGAAAGACAGAGTGAGATGAGAGGTAGAGGGGGAGGGGTTGGGGCGTGGGAGGGGGAAGGAAGGAAAGGGGGTGCAGAGAAAGAAAAGTAACTCTTGTGACAATTCTTTTCCGCGTAAAAAATGGAAATGTCAACTTATATGCCGAAAGAATACATACAACAAATCTTCATAGGAGTCATTATACTTTACTCAAAACCAAATCATTTTTTTCCACAGGAGCAAACTTTTTCATGATTTCAACTCACTACAGGTGCTGATATAATTACATTGAAAAGCGGAAGTTTTCCAATTTTCGCTCAAGCGAAAAAAATCCCAATCACGCTTACCAGGCCGATGTATTTTTTTTTTATTTTTCGTTTTTCACCGAGGAAAATGTGAGGTGGCAATGAGCTGAATATCCGATTCGGAAGACTATAAAAACTACACAACTTGTTTCGCAGAGAATCCGAGCAACCAAATGAAGCGATTATGTCACGCTTTTGGCAGGTTATCTTCTAGCTTTAGCACGGGGTGAACTGTTTTTTGTGAATGAATTGTGGTTTGTTGTTGGGGAGTCAGGGCTAGAAATAGGTTCATGGAACAGGCATACAGGGTAATCTCACGCTTAACATTGCTTAGAGGAGATTGTTTGCAAGGAGAGTCAACGGTTAACCACAGGACGGTCTACGGTTGGAGTCGGCAGAGTGGAAGGGTATATACCCGAAGCACATGAAGCAGGTGCATAGTTATGCCGACATGACCGAGGAAAATAAAATAACACTTATTGGTGTTAATCTACTCCATGCGTTATTGGCTCATTTATCATCAAAACAAGAAAATTTATTGTTTTGGTAAATAAACGAAAATAATCATGTTAAAATGAAATTGATGATAGTAGATTAAACTCTAAAAACAATCTAGTCAAATATGACTAGAATCTAGTCAGATTTTTACTAGAATAACTATTCTCACGGGTACCTGCACTAATCTAGTCAAAACTACCAGCTCTGGGTTTGAAGTGAACAAATATTTACAAGACGTTTTTTTTATAAAGTGTATATCAATCGAAGCACTGAAAAAAAAAACACAAAATAAAACTACAAGATGATTTAGTTAATATGGAAAGAAGATAAAACAGAGAAGGGAAATGATAAGATTATGTAATAATATAAAAATGAACCTATTTATTTATGAATTATTTGGTAAAATGAAAACCATATTTCAGTTTTTAAAAAGGGAGAACAAAATTGATATCACAGTTTGCAGTTGAAAAAAAAAATAAGAGTGTAACTTGGACAAAGAGACAAAAAACGTGTTCAATCAAGGGCACAACCCCAAGCCCTAAAACCATAATTACCAATATTCTAATTAGGGGCCAGTTTCGATCATTATACCAAATTGGGACACGTGGATCAAATTTCCCTGCAAGACTTGCTTAAATATCAAACCTTTACTTATAGTATAGACACAAATCCTATATTGCATCAACATGTGAAAATTTCATGTGATAAATTTAATAATAAAATGATTACAGAATTCTAAACATAAAGATAATGCATGGGCAATTGAAAATCGAAGCAATGTATCTTTGTAAGAGGTAATAGGGGAAACGAAAGTTAGAAGTAGCAGATTTTTACACTTTAAAAGCACATTTATGTCTTTAATCAATTGAATAAAATGTGATATTAGTTATTTTAAATTGGATATTGGAGCCATAATTACGATTTCATATAATTTTATTTAAAGTCGCTAGCAAAGTAATTAGTAAATTGGGTGTATTATCATAGCAATATAAGATTGTTCATACTATTTCCTCTTGCACTACAATGATAATATTCGCTGTTGTCATTACAGTGCCTAATTCGTACAGGGTAGTGAATCTGTGGACATGCACTGTTCTCCCTTGGACCCTTTTATATTGCAAGAAACGAGTAAAATCATCAGTGTATTTGGTCATATTCAGGTATATCCTACGTGCTTGCAAATAGCAAGTAAACTCAATTATCTGGGGTTTATTCGGTCAATCTTTCGCGCTCTCTGTCAGTTCTTGCAGCCGGAAAGTGAAATCCGGAAATTTAGAATAGATCGATCAAGTCAGATAAAAAGAAATCTGCCAGGGGTTGTCTAGCAGTCTGGTTTCCTTCTTAGTGTACTCACAAATAACAAAATATCTCTACCACGATCCTTCTGTATTTTGCCAGTGATTGGAATGATAAATGAAGAGATTTAATGCTGGCTCTCCAAATGACGAAATGCAAATAATGGCCAACCCTCTAAAACAACGGTGTTACATGTTCCATATAATTCACATAAGTACCTGTTCTGTCATGTTTTTGTAAGACGATTTTCAAAAGGTAACAAATTGAAGTGAGTTATGTCAATTTATTCATAATGATTGTCCACAAGTATGCTTGCAATTTTGCGTATAAAATTTATGAAGAATAGCGCCTCCGGCACCACCTTCGGTGGGCGGAGGCATAAAAACGCGTAAAGAAGGATGTGGGATATCACATTTATATTATATTTTGAGAAAGACATGGTTAAACTTTGCAGGATTTGATTGATGTTTATCTGTTTATTTTGAAATAATAATTACCGTATGTGGTAAGATATTACAGACTGATACTGAAGATCCAAATAAATACCATTATCACCAGCACAATTAGACGGTGCTTAAAAACCATGAATATTCATGGCTACAAATCATAAAAATTAGAAACATTTACTACATGTTTATAATTTTTAGACAGTGATAAAATCAGTAGGAATATACTGAATATGAATAATATAGGAAGGGCTTATGTAATCTTATCAACAAGATACGTAAATGTAAATTCCATCGTTTCCAACTTCCAATTGCCCAATAATAATGCTTAATTAAGAAAATTAGGCAAAGAGCAACGCGCAAACACACTACTAATATACGATTTCGACTACTACTTCTACTACTACTACTACTACTACTACTACTACTACTACTACTTCCATCACTACTACAATCTAAGTTATAGTTGTTGTTATTGTTATTATTATCATCATCAATATCATTATTATTGTTATTGATATTATTATTATTATTATTATTATTATTATTATTTTGATATATTTATCATCATAATCATCATTATTGACAACATTATCCTTAACATTAGCATTACTGGTAATACCACTAATACTTAACTGTACGATCATAATAATCAGGGGCCGCGAAGCGTTTTTGAAAGTGGGGGGGGGGGGGCTGATTTGATTTCACTTGAATAATGACAATTTCGCACCAAATTTAGAATAACAGTCTTAATTTCAAAATCTAAATCTTGTAGTATAAATGCGTCACTATATCTTCCTTTAAAAAGGTTTCACGCACGTGTCTGACTGGTTTATGTTACTCTTTATGATGCTATAAACCGTTAGAATCACCGTGTAAATGTGTCTACTATCATGACTATTGGCCGTATCACTTATAATCTTGTCTTATCGTTTGTTCCGAATCACAGGGCATCTTGTTAAGCCTAATTAAGGAAGGCGGCAATTTTAATACTAAACGTAAATTGAATCAATCCAATGTCTAGACTCTTCCTCAAATTGTTGTGGTAATTAAATATCATTTCCACTAAAAAAAAAAAGGACAGCAACACAGACTAGGGAGCTTCACCGACGGCGGCGGAGTTCACTGACTTATTTTAAACATGAAACAAAAAGTGAAATATCCCATCTTTTATCAATGCATGAGTATTTTTAATAGTTAATTAAGTGATGCTATGCAAACTTTCATCATCACATAACCCAATGCTTGAAATAGTTTTACTCATTTACTTATTACAATCGCAAAACACCACAGAAGATTTAAGAGTCCTCGAGAATGGTAACAAATCTGACAATACAGTACTTTAATAGTTAGCGTATACTGTATACATAATAGTGATAATCTACTCTTGTAATGGTGAAACAGAGATAAAGATCTTACTCTTTCGCCTAACAAAGACAGCTAACATTGGCTAAGCAGTATTCTTCACCTTTTAGAAAGGCAATTACTACAAAAACTAATCAGTCTCATCGCGGTACTTTCATTTTTAGTTCGCAGAGGAAATCACCGCTTGCGTGACTACGAAACTTGATTGAGTTTTGTTTCCTATCGTGTACAACCGCTAGTATTCGATGCCAAACAAAATACTTGCTTCTAATTAATGTATGAATGATCACGTACAACGCTTACTGAGTTAGATACATTTTGTAAGAAACAAAGGACAAAATGATATGATGGAGAGTCTTCCACCTGATTGAAAGACGAAAATGACCCTAATGCATCATGCTTAATTAATCTTCTGTTTCTATTAATACCATATCAATTATTAAGTCTATTTCAGTTGTCACGAGCTTGATCATTGATAGGTGGTATCAAAGGGACTTGAGATCGATAGAGTTACTTTTATAACCATGATAACTGGTAGTAGTAGCATTATACATTCAACCGGAATAACGACATAATAATTGTAAGCGGAGAAAGTTGGGTTTTATAACATCATTGGTTTTTTTTTTCCTCGAGTAGAATCTCAATCATAGAATAAATCATAAAACACTCTAAAATATGAAAGCATATTTGAGTACTTAGCATTCAGAAAATCTGAGAAAATAGAGATAGCATTCAGAAAGAAATAGAGATACAACATCAGTCACAATACACTAAATAGCTTTCAGACATCCATGCCATACAAACATGACAAATAAAACTATGCACTAACCTCGTATCGCCAACACTTAGTTGATTTATATCTCATAAACATTACTAAACATAACCATCATGACCTGGTTGCTTAATGTAATATCATTTTATGGTTTATAGAAACAAAATATGATTATTAATTTTTTTCTCACCTGCTACTGGCATCCAAGGGTAACCTGAGGTAGATTTGCAAGGAGACATCACCTGTGAGCAGTGGTTGTTGTTAGGTTCGGCCGCCGCTGATACCAAACACCCCGTACCAGCGGTCAACGCGTTCACTCTACCCCGGTAGCTCCCGTCTCCCAACTCCGCCGCCGTGCTGCCCCACGACGACGAATTGTACGTGGCTGCCATTCTCGAATCCCATGCGCTCGTCGGCGATATCGGCTGTGACATGGACGCGTAACCTGCCGACGTGGTCGAATGGTCACCGTACCCCGCCGTCGTTGAAAAGTTCGATAAAGTACCTCCGCCGTAAAAGGTGGCGGCGCCGAGCTGTTGGGTACATGATGGCTTGGTGGTCGCCGCGAGACTCGGGGAGGAACTCGATGAATAGGAGGAGGTTTTCGGGTTCTTGGTAAATGCACATGATGAGAGTTCGTAGCTACCAGGAGGGGACGCATAAAATTGTTCTCCGGCATGAGGATAGGTCGGGAAAAATGCCGGGTTGACGAAATACGAACTCGAGCTCATGATGACCAGAAATAATCAAAGCACTTCATTAAATAAAAAGCCAGAACCTATACGAAACTAAACCACTGGCTCCTCTTAACAGCCCTAACTCTTCCTGGTTGTTCTGTCACCACTAACGATGTTTACTATTTGCAAAATTGATGCTATAAATTGTCGCTTGGAAATAAACTTTGAATTTGAGGCTGCATGACTCTGGTTAATATTTGAGATTTCTGCATGTACTCTGGACCTCCGTAAAGCAAGAGTCTCCCATTTATTCGAACGGCGGCTCGGATGTATCTTTTTTCCTACTCGATACTCACCGAGTCGGCTGACCAATCGGAATCCGGCACTTAAAACATGAAGAGAACAACAGTTCGTGATGCGTAGCTCGCTGTAGCTTGTGAGGGCACACACACACACGCTAATTAAAGCCATTAAGCGACTGGTTAGACTGAACGACAGGCTTCCACCAAGGTTGACGTTGTGATGTCATCAGGTCACTGCGCAAAATCGACAATCCAGTTTCATTTTTATTTTTGATTATTTTTATGCTAATCAGTCATTCGTGTGACAGGTTAAAACATGTTATATTGTATCTTCGAGTATATGTCAAACCAGTCATGCCAGTGTAAGATAGCAGGAACTGACGAAATCAGTATATAGAGATCAACACGAGACAAAATATGCCGGCGAATGGGACAAAATAAAACTCGACGCATGCAGGGAGAAAGAAAGAAAGAAAAACTGTAGACATATGATAAGATAACTTTGAAATGAACTGAATATATTCACAAATCAAATATATCTTCACTGAACAAAAGGTGATTAAAGTGACAAAAGCTCAATGTCGATAGCAGTTGCCCTTTCTGATATTTCACTATACTAATCATCGGCATCCTCTCAACTAATATTAAACACATTTTAAATCTACTTCCGCATGAAATTACTTTTGAAAGCATGACTTTTGTGGTTGAAATCACAAAATAAAGGGGATTTTATGGTGTCGCCCCCGGAAGTAATCAATAATACTATTTTCCTAGAAATTTCAGGACTTTATAAAGAAATGTCATACTATGATAGTAAAACAAAAAGTTGCAGGATAGTCAATAAACATTTCCAACTATATTTGACTACTTTCGGAAAATATGACATTAAATGAAACAATATTGATAAAGCATACGCTTAACCCATGTTTATTTATTTGTTTCTATTTAACAAGCAACATCACACTTTTATTTATCGGTAGTTAGGATGCAGCTTACAATATAATTATATGTGACATTGTAAGGACATAAATAACAAAAATAAACATACTTAATATGAGCGAAAAATGTTTGGTTTCGCTTAAATTATAAAGCATTTTTTCGGATAGAAAGAAACATGTCTGGATTCATTCTACTACCAATATAAGTATGATATTTATGTTTCTGAAAGAGATTACAGTGAGAGATTTCGTACGGCATAATATTGGATTTATTATAAACTCTTTTTACTTTTTGTTAAAAATACTTTTTATCTGTATTTGGCCGTTTAAGAACATAAACTTCAGCCTTATGCCAAAAGGGCCTTAAGGCCATAGACTTTATACAGTGATAAGGCCCATTTGGCATAAGGCCGACGATAATTGAATGCAAGGCATCAGCTTTTTTGTCCTCAAATATTCATTTTAGTTTTGGAGAGAGAGAGAGAGGGGCATTATACTATGTATCACATTGCCACACTTTTCTAAATGATATTGTTTATCTGTTCTCATAAAATTTGTTGATAATGGACACCAAACACATATATTTGAACGTAAACTCTTTAAGAAGATTATTGCAGAAAGCATATGCCTCAATTCGCCTGGTATCACATTACATCACGGTCTATGTAGTTGTCCTAACTGTTAATCTACTCTCTCCACATAAAAAGTTTTGTGTTTGACATTTTGTACGAAACACAAATACTTGAAAGTGCAATGAGATGTATCATGTGTGTAGCCATTCTTTCCTTTCACTTCAAGTTGGACGAGTAAATCTTGTTCACAAAGGTGAAAGCCATTATCCCCATTTAAGTCATTGTTGCCCCCTCCAACCGACTCGCCTACTTGAGAGCGAGTCAACTCTGACAATGGGCATAATTGGGTTGTGACGCCGCCCCGCTCTGGACGATTTGGTCATCAGTATACCTAGACAATAATATGCAAGGGGTGTTTGTTTGTTTGTTTGGTGGTTGGTTGGTTGGTTGGTTTACTTCTATATGGAGAAAACCGTTTAATATTAAAAGTAGCTTTGAGTGCCATTTCCTCGGTACTCCAAAAATTAAATAAAAACATACTCGGCCTACATTCAAATCAGTTCAAGTCGTCATTTCAGTCTCGAATCTTTATCAAACGTCTTTATTTTGTCCAAATTTGTTTCTTCCCTGTAAGTTGTGACTATATCGCTGCTCTGCTTGTGACTGTAATTTGTTTATGAGTATGCTCACTTTATTTTAAGTGCAGCCCAAACTACGACCAGTCAACAAAATTAATGAACTTTCACACAGAATGGGTAAAATAGATGTTTTCAAACAACGCCTAAACAATGAATACTATGATATCACGAGTGTTGCGGAACTTATCTTATCCTCGATCCGTTCTCAGGCAGCTCCACGGATTTCCTCATTAATGTTTAAGGATGAAGTGACGTCAAATCCATTAAACAACAACAAAAATGCACATTTGTTTGTTTTGTTCTTTGAATACAGGGTGTGTTGAGCTAATTAAGGGCATTGATGCCAAGGTGGGGCTTAGAAGGTGGATCACTCTAAAAACTCAAATGTTAAATCTACATTTAAAAGGTTGGAGGAGTGACAACATTTTCAAAATGGTAAATGAACACTTTTAACATGCTGCATCCAACCTTTAAACTATTAGATCCAGCATGTTAAAAGTGTTAATTTACTATTTTAAAAATGTTGTCACTCCTCCAACCTTTTAAATGTAGATTTAACATTTGAGTTTTTAGAGTGATGAAATACAAACTTACAAGGAGAGTGTGGGAAGCGGTCGCATCTTCTTCATTTCAAGTTGCCTTCCCCATCTACCTTCCTCCCCCCCCCCCCCTCTCTCTCTGTCTCTATGTTACCCTTTCCCCCCATTCCACCATTTTATTGAGGGTGGTGCCCCTTGCCTCTCTGTAGCTACGCCACTGATCCTGCCCTTGCTACTTATATTGAAATTTTGATAAAGCAGTTAAACTTCAGCATGAAAAGTAAGAATGATTTTTCTTGAATGAAACATTGCTGATTTCCTAAATCACTCATACTCCCCGTTAATGAGTTATACAATACAGAAAAGAGATAAAAGCGATACCCCCATAACAACTATTTTCTCATTGTTTCTTTATTAAAGCAGTACTCACTCATTCCCTCTTTAGTCACACAAATAAAATTAACAAATCATTGAATACGATACATAATTTGGTCTAAAAAGCGGTAAGTATAAGCTTAATTTATCATTGCTCCTCCCTTTTTTTACTGCTGTAGCTATTCATGTTGGACTGATTATTCTAACATAAAAATTATAATTGACAAATAAAACAATATTCATTTTTCCATTTTGAGTAAAATTATTCAAAATGTAGTATTATATGATAATTTATATCAGCATTATTTGGAAATTGATTCATAACATTCTAAATAAAACATATCGCAGTTTGTAACCGGGACAGTCATTAATCCGGTCAAGATTAAATTTGTATCAATAAATAACATTTTATAGTTTCAACCAGTGGCGTATCTAGGTATTCTGGCGCCCGGGGCAAACTATCAAATCAGTGAGCCCCCATGCCCAATCTGGGATTAATGAGCGTTTTTAATTTAGAAATGATGGAACTACGTGAAAATAAGTTTTGATGCACATAACCCGGGGTTGTTAGCCCAAATTTGATGAGTTATTTTATAAGCGAGGGAGCAACGCGACCGAGCGGTAGTATTTTTTTTCCTTTTTACCCCTCAAATTGAAATTTCTTAAAGGGATACGCCACCAGGCGGCCTTGGGGAAAGTCAGGATTGCGTAAGCCCCATTCACTCGTACACAAAGTTTGTGCGTCGAACGCGTCCGTTGGACTACTAGGATTACTTTTCGGACTGCACGAAGCCGACCGAATCTCGCACGAGAGCTCGAGTTCAAGCGGAGCGTGCATGTTGGGCGGCGAACAGCCTGTTCGAAGTTTGCTCCCGCGGGGCAACGGCATGATCAGGCAACGATCACGCGTGCCCTCTTGCGGCATAAAACCTCCACAATCTGCGGTTGAGTATCCCTTTAAGTATTTCACCCTTACCCCCAAAAATCCAATGGAATACAGCGACCTAGCAATAGATTTTTAAATAAAATTTTGAACATTCTTATTTTGGGGGCGCAAATGAATGAAAACCCAGAAAAATTTGAGGAATTTAGTAAGGCAATTGGAAGGCAAATTTATGATTTCTATCGAATGTTCTATAATTTTGAAAGTGCTTTTTATGCACTTATATCCCATCTGGGGGCGCAAAATTTAATAAGCTCCTGCCTTATGGGGGGGGGGGGGGGCAAAGCAACTAGAGTCAATTAATGGTTAACACTTTAAAAACTCCATTGGGGAGCGAAATAGCTAGATCTTGCATATAATAATGCGAGGGAGCAAAGCGACCGAGCGTTATAAAATAAAACATAATTTCTTACGCATCTGTCCTTGACTGGGGCGCAAATAACCCTCAAAGACCATACAAATTATTGTATTTCTCCCCCTTTTTCTCTCTTTTGATACGCCACCGGTACTTGCAATTATGTATTCTCTTGAAATTGAGACGAAAAAAGATGGAGTTCCTAAATATTAGATGGGAAAATACGATATGATATATATGTATATTTTTGATGATTATGTACCTTCAATATTTTGTTGGACCCCCCCCCAAAAAAAAAAAAAAAAAAAAATTGTGTTGTTTACATTATACATGTATAACTGTGCATTGTATAACGTATGCATTATTTGATGAATTGAGAAATCAAGCAGAAATAAATAAATCAAATAAATCAAATCAAATCAAAATACATGTAATAACTGTGCCTAATTAATTTCAATAGTGAGTAAACCGCAAGCCTACTCAGTTTATTCAGATAATGGCATGATTCTTTTCATCATTTAATTGAAAAACTTTGCCTTTTGTTTCAAATGGCTCCAGGTAACAGACTTATACATAAGGTTTGAATTTACAGAGAAAGTGGTTGAGGGAAAATCCCCAGCCTGTGTGACTTGCACGTGGACTGGCATCAACACGTTTTGTTTTAATCACATCTTTCGAAACAAAAAGTGAATGGAATTAGACAAAGGGTATAAATTCCATTTCCCACCCGGTTGAAAGTCACCAAAGTATCAACTGAATTATAACAAGTGACATATAAGAAGACAATGGCTCAAGGGCGGGGTAGAAGATTTTTTTTCCTAAAGAAAGATTTTCCACAAAGTCGAATTTATTTCCCAATTTTCAGACAAGGAAAAGAAAGGTCATCAAATTCACAAATTTGCGGACAGTAATGATAATAATTTCCCAATAGACAATATGAATGGGATGTATAAACTCCCTTACCTCCCGATCTCACAAGGCTTCTGTTAAGAATAGAGATTGATTTATTTTTTTAAATTATCGTCATTATTAATATCATCATCATCTTCATTAATTGATTATTTCTGGGGGTTTATATTAATCGAAAGTTTGTTTTTTCTCTCCAAATAAGCTAATCGTCGTTGTGTTTTTTTGTGAGAATTACTGAATTATATTATTATTATGCTCTGCCCCCTCCCCTGATTGCCTTACCTTTAAATGAGTCTACCGGTAATCCAACGATTCAATGATATAGTCCATAGGGGTTGCTATTGTGTCGAGTTATGTCTGACGATCGAAGCACTTTCGTATAAAAAATCTAATAAGAAACCGGATTCAGAAATCACTACGTTTCGAAATTCATTACTTCCAACGTTCTTTGCTAAAAATAAATGTTGAAATATGTTGCCTAGTGAATAACAAATGACTTTCCCTGACAGAATTAGAACATTCCTTTCATATAAATTTTCAAGTGCTATGTATGTTCTTATACAACTTGAAGTACAACGCATCATATAATGGATTTTTTGTGTAGTATGTATTTAATGTAAGCCATACAGGTCTTTATAGAGGCAATTGCCATTATGAATTATTCTCGATTCTCATTTTAATTAATAAGATTGTTCAGCTGCCCATTTGAAAGTAATAAGACGATAAAAATGGGCTTGGTGTGATTCATTTTGCGAGCCAAACTTCCACATTGCATACTGGTCAGTGACAGCGTTACAGGAGGGGGGGGGGGGGGGGAAGGGGGCAAGGGGCACGATCTCCTCCGCATCGTCCCTGGCTTGGTCGCTCGGCCTTTTGGTATTCCATTCATCTATTGAAACCATTGCCTCCACCCCTTCATGACTGGACCAAATTGTTTCTGGCTAATCCACAGTTAGCATATTGGGCTATTTGATATTTATGAAAGTCATTAACTGCTGCCGGATTCATTAATCTATTTCTATAGTCTGGGCAAAAATCATACTGGGAAGTACAACCAAGTTCACAATACTAAAACAAAGGGTAATTGGATAATGGTTGGAAAGAGTGGGAAGAAAAAAATCGTCTACAACAAACCTCCTTACGCTTGACAGCACACTTGCATGACAAATAATAGTCATCCGGCCTTGTGTATTGAAAAAAAAACCCATCAGTTTACCGCTTATATCTCTTCGGTAAAATCACATTTACGAGGGATGAGTGAAAGTATTATTGAGACTGATTATCAACAGAATATTTCATTCGTGTTTTTTTTTAAATCTTCCATCTCAGAGCAGTATGGAGTGATTTTGTATTATGCCAAATTCATATTTTAAATAGTACTCATTTATTTCAGGAATACCAAACAGTGTTCAGAAGTAAAGGCTGTGAGGGGGGGGGGGGGGGGGGGGGGGAGGAGGGGCTGGGCATTCCTAACCTTGTCAAGCATCAAAGACGGGCCGTTTTACTATATAATAGAATGTGTCTTTTCTAGAAACTTTTGTTTAACGCAAGGCGCCTTATCAAACTGCTCAAAATCATCTACTGAAAACTAGAAAGGAGATGATTCCCCCCAAATTTACGAAATTGATAATCATCGACCTCTTATCTCCATTTCATTTAACATATAAAAAAGGGTTTTTCACCATTGCATGATAAGGCTACTATTGGTTAGTAAGGGTTGGGTTTTTTTTTCGTACAGGACATTATCAGTATTGGAACTGATATCCGGCAATTCAGCGTGGCAAACTAATTAAACAGTAAAAAAGAAGAAGTATATCTCCATGGTTTGCCTACTTTGAGGATATTGGTCACGCTTTGGAAGCGCATTCCTCAAGAAGAAGAAGAAGACCTCACCCCCCCCCCAAAAAAAAAAAAAATAAAAAGTTTACCAAAATAAAGGGGCGCATTTTTGTTTAAAACGTGGAGAACCTTATCATTAACCATTACCTGTTCATCATAGCTTCCGTTCTGTCCATCCAGCCTCGATTATTTCAAAAACACCTTTTGTCTGACATTTGATGCCACAGACCTGCTTCCCCACCGCAGGAAGAATACCTCGAGTCACCAGGATGTCTTTCGTGTGTCTCAACTTCTCACCTGGCATTTCAGGTCTGCTGGGGTCACTTGGTCAAAAGTATTCGGCTTTTCTGAACCAAGCACCTGGACGCAGATCCCGGATAGTCTATATCGGAGGTTGAGACAAAGACCGCCGTTCAACAATGAAAGTGAAAATGAAAAAAATGTTGTCTCTGAAAATATGTAAAAAGATTCTTAAATTGAAAACCTAAAATTATATGCATTGTTAAAATAGCGGAATAGACTAGGACAACTACCTACTGGTCCCGAACATGTACTCCCAGAAAACTCCCCCAGACAACCGCAACCTATGTTCAATTACACCCTTTACTGCAAAAAAACAAACAAAAAAAAAAAACAAAAAAAAACACAACATATTTAAAATCTAGACCAACGTGACTGCAATTAGGTATTTGTCCGACCATGCTTTTGGGCAATATATGACCAATTTAGAATATTTTTGTTCAATTTAGAGCAAGAGGTGACCATAGTGGGACAAAACATACCCAAACTGGGCATAAATTGCCCCAAATTTGTTGGACACACCTTTATCATCACTTTGATAAATATGTTACCCAACATTTTCACAGTGTAGGTAATGGTCTGAGGTAATTTGGATAATATTTAAGTGGGTATAGTTGGCAGGTTGGGCATCATTAATGCTATCATCATGATGATGATGATCAAAGTCCTACTTTCGAATGCTATATTATATAATATATATCATCACATAATATATTTACATAATTTATAATTTTATTATTAACTTCTTCCATCTATCTTCAAATCCTACTCCTTTATCGCCCCCTCTTAATTTGATTTCACTTTTATTATACTTATTATTATTTTCCTTGTTTTATGATGGCCTCCTTTCACTCAGTCATCATACCATCATCTTGAAGCTTTGCCGTTAAAAAAATACAGAGTAGTGCAATTATTATGTGCTCTGGCTTTATGAAAATCATCTTCCGTCTGAGATGAGGCTAGGACTGATCGTCTTTGACGGATCTCCGTGCAATGTCGGAAGCGGTAAAAACCTCGCCAAGAGTGCCATGTAATTTATTATCATTCTTCTCTTCTTTTTGTTTTAAAAAGAGAAACAAAAACAAGATGATCTGAAACAATATAGAACCGGGAGATGAAGTCGTAAAAGGAGTGACGTCATGGATTTAATTATATGAAGAAGCACGGTGTTTCTGGGTCAAAAACGATCCTATGACAATAGAAAGCGGGTCAAGGTCATTTTGACACCATTATCTTAATCTTGCATATTGCGCATTTGACATTGTTCGATCACGTTGGTTTCGCCGCTGCTACCCCCCCCCCTTCATCTAAAGATATTGCTTAGCTGAATAGCTTGATTGAATTCCTGATTGAGTATTCATTTTGGACTCTTTAAGATCCAACTACGACTATCTTATCCATGGACCTTGGTGAGCGAGAATGAATTCCAAGGGCCCTGAGTAGGGTCTCGAACACGATTATGGTTACTCAAACCGTTGAGCCACTGCTTCTTCAGAAGTATAGATATTTCCATCATTAATAACGTCATAATGTGTAAATCAATAACATATTTACAGCTTTTAATAGGCCAACTTGTGATAGAGTCCGATGATATTTTTGTAAGCGTTATCAGAAAACCACACTATAATGGTCAAGGTTTGGACAACCACTGTCTTGCTTGTTTTCAGTTCATGTTGGCAAGCATTTCTCTTTAAAATCATAAACAAAAAATAAGTTATTGAAAAGGACTAGAGTTATGCAGATGATTTAAAAGAAAAAGGGAGGCGAAAACTCTTCATGCTTTATTTATATCCAGTGGACTCGGAAATGATCTAAAAGGAGGCGTACCCATATAGACCTTTTAAAATTCAGTTTATCTTGCTGTACAGAGAAAGAAAAAAAAACCTTTCTCGTATTTCGTCGTTTATTCCAAATGGCGGAGAGTGAAAATTCATGATATTGTACATGTAAATGGTAATCTTATTTTGGTTATTTTATAGCCTTTTGGCATTCGATTATAGTAAGTTCAAATATTTATGTCACATACGAGGGTCTGCATAATACTGTTATTATCATTTTTAAAAATACTTTTGTGGATGCATGAGTCCGCAAAGATAAGCTCATACAATTTATCATTATTTATGGTGATGAACAGTTGCAAAATCTGAGGATATGACAGTGGCGAAATGCGTCGAAAGATAACGGGAAGGTGCCGAAAGTAACGAAATGAATCGAAAGATGCCGGAAGATGACGAAAATTATTGA
Organism: Heliocidaris erythrogramma; assembly: GCA_025617745.1. NCBI lineage: Eukaryota > Metazoa > Echinodermata > Echinoidea > Camarodonta > Echinometridae > Heliocidaris > Heliocidaris erythrogramma. The sequence continues at coordinate 65,276,955 of CM046853.1, forward strand.
CGAAAGATGACGAAGAGTGACGAAAGGTGGCGTTAGGTTTGCCTCACGTCACACACAGCGCTCAAGTGATATTTCCCCATAACATTGGCGTTCGAAAACGGTTTTATATTTTTTTCCTGACAAAATACTTTTTTTTCTTATAGTGCATATAAAGGTCCAATACATGTTTCGATAGTTAACTGATTTCCTACTAAAAACGTTCTAATACATTATTCTATATATAGTTTTATGACAGACTAAACACTGTATTGTAGTCTCGAAAAACATTGCCGTTATTACAAAAATATGTGTTATATCTTGCCATGTCAAATATAATGATGATGAATTACATTCCCAATAACAGTTCAGCTATAGCCTATGTTCATTTCTCTATGATCTGTCAAATTTGCATTCTGAAAACATTAAGAGTGGGTGCTGCATTCAACTCATAAAACGGAACTCTTTTTGTCTCTGTTTTCGCTCTAGTTGAATTTATATCATAACCTGGAAAGAAGGGCAGCGCCGGGGGTCTATTTGGCGTCATATATCTATCTATATATATATATCTCTACTTTTCGACCTGATAATGATAGTCAAGATGTAAAGCGTTCATAAAACATCAGAAAGCGGTAACAATGACAGTTAAAGAACCTTGCCCGCCTCTTTTCTCGGTCACTCACCCTGCGGGCCCGGAGCATAATTGTACCCCTGTGTGCCATGGGAAGTGGGCCCAGGGATGACATCTCGGTTTAAAACCCTTCAATGTACCCGCCCTTCGTATTTTAATATCTTCATCTAAAGATAATTCATTGAAATACAAAAAGAGCGTCAGGCATGCCATATTGCAAATCGGATGAGTTCGATGGAATTCAAGCGAGACATTTTATTTTTATTTCTACTCAGAGGAACGCCATTTCGATTGGAAACACATTTTAGCACTTAACATCATTTTAACATCATGCTGCGTTTTCCGATTCGTATAAAGCATAAGAACCAGATGGACGCTATTAGATTTTAACGCCCCTTTGGTCCCAATTAACCTAATTGAATGCTATTCAGGCTAAACATAAAACGATGAAGAATTAATCAATTAACATAAAAAAGACTGATTAGCAAGACTGCTACAGTAGTTCCTGTTCCAATACTATGTTAACATTTTTCTTGTTTTCAGCAGAATAAATATTTATTGAATATTGCCTTGTTTGCTTTGTATATTTATAATGATAAAAGCTTGAGGGATAGTTCCCGTTAACTCACTATATCAAAATCGATTCAAAGTTGTTGTTTTTTTCTCGTAAAATAATTTCTTTGCTGCCTTTGCAGCGATACACTTTTGTTTATACACTTGATGAAAAGTATTTACGTCTCTGACAAGGCCTGGGCAGAGATGGGGGTGGGGGCTGTGGGGCTGTGACACTTCCATTGGGCAATATTACAATTAAAAGGGTATGAGCGACGCCCCTGCAAATACCCAGCACCTACCTGAACTTTCCGCCCCCATCATTTCCCAATCGTTCCTTGGTCATGTCGGTATATACTAGTAGCTCGTATGACTATTTCAATAGCATTTCATTGCCACCCTAAATGATTTGTCAGGGAGCTGTTGAAAATGTTCTTATAACTTAATCCTGTATATTGGAAACGAAAGTATGGAAGATTTGAGCCGACGAAGTTTCGATTCACTACATACAGTGAAACCTGTCTATAAAGACCACTCAAGGGAGACAAGAAAAGCGGTCTTTAAGAGCAGGTGGTCTTTATGTACAGGTTCGTTTAATACACATTTCAATGAGAAACACTTTTCAGGGGAAACAAAAATTGTGGTCTTTATAGACAGGTGGTCTTTCTATACAGGTGGTTGCTAAAGCAGGTTTGACTGTATTACTATGGACATAGATTTAATTTTTCATATGATTTACAGTAATTCCAGACAAATTCTAGCAAGATCAAATATTAAAAAGCAATAATTTGAAGGCTTATATGCATGAACTAGCACCTCTAGCTCGGAGGGGGTGTTTCATAAATCATAAGCAAGGCTAACCTCTCCCGATCATGAAGGTCAAAGGTTAAAGGTGAGGTGTCGTGTATGTGTCCATTCTGAGATAATACGAGAGTATTTTCTTGTTCCTTACTCGACGGGTTTAATGAAGATCCCAGAAGTATATCATATTCTGCATAATGTTTAATTAATAAATCCCCCGGTCGGTAACTACGTTTCGGTTTTGACTTCAGTTTTCTAATCTGATTTCTTCCAACGTTTGGGGTATATGAGACACCGCAAACCGCATTGGGTTTACACGAAATATACATGCACATGTATTTAATCGTGATTTCTTTGTCTTCACCTTCATTTTCAAGTCCTTATACTCGTAGACTGGTTTAGATCCATAGTTGCGTTAGGCGATATGTACTATATTTTCACTTGTTCTGATATTAGACACTTGAGGCGTATGTACTTTTAAAAGGTAAATGGGAAATGCAACAATTCATGTATGTCCATGACTGTCGAACAGAAGATGTTTGATATAAATGAATATAATTCATAATATTCACTATTTACCAATTATGGTCAGAATACGGCTGGAGAACTCACAAAGTAATGAGATCTCCAGTCGAAATGATCAATATTCTACACGCACTACAAAATGCACTTTCGACCTTTATAAAATAGTTTTCTGTGATTCCAGAAATTTAGTACATTTCAGTAATTATGGAGGTTCATGGTAATATAATGACCATTCCAATATTTCGAATTGATTTTATGATAGCTGTCAAAAGGACATGTACATTAGTATTAGTAAACTATAAATTTGTTTTAAAAGTTTAGACGTTTTTTCCCCGAAACTCCTTCAGCAACAAAATTGACAACTATGTGATTCGTTGTTTTTAAGGGAATGATTACATGAGTCTGGTGAAATACACCTGGTATGTTTCAATTTTACTATTCTTGACAAAATTTGGGACAAGCCTTCGTAGACAAGAAATATGAAATATAATTCGAGTACTGAGCTATTCGTAAACATCGCTAACCTATAGAGCATTTATAGCAAGATGGCGCTCTACGGTGAAGTCTGCTTGGCGCCATCTACTCCCATGACCATGCTCTAGAGTCTAGAGAATAGCGTTCGCTGCATTTTACAATGTAGTGACATGCATTTTCAGCATGATTTCTATATTTCATAATGTATGCATATCAAATGACTGTTGAAAAGTGAATAAATTTATGGGTGTAATGAATTTACATTGATATCCGCGAAAAATGATTTCGGATCTAACTTAGATAACTTATTAGGACAATATTGATATTTTATTTACATACGATATTTTGCCCAGTCAGCAGCGGATAAGGGAGCTGCAGTTCATGTTAGAAGTACGCCATCATCCGACGGGGAGCCATCATGATAACAGTCTGACAGCACATATTGTTACAAATCTCACAGTGCTTTTTGATATAAAATGCTTTTCGTTAATAAGAGAAGAAAGGTGAAGAGAATGAACTAGACCCTCTTGCATAAAAAGTTGCGTTTAAACGCAACTCCAATAATAATTAAAGGCAAGTCCCAAATACGCGATCCTGAATGGTAGAAAATCAAGTTGCGTTTAAAACGCAACTTTTTATGCAAGAGGGCCCTGGTGATATTCTTCAGTAAGGTAAAGTCCGTGTGAAACAAAAGAAACAACAACAAAACAATTCGTTTCGAAGGCATTCTTTGTGACTTTGCACATTTTAAAAATTTGATATCATTAAGACTTCTAAATCACTCTACTCTTTGCTCGAGTGCATGATATTTGCAATACCTTTTTCTTTTTGCTTTTAGCATGCTATAATTAAATCCTTTTTTTTTGCAATGGAATGAAATGGGGAAGGGGAGGGGATATTGATTTAAAACAAAGAAAAGAGAGTGAGGAAGAGGGAGGGCGAGGGCGAGAGAGAGAGAGAGAGAGAGAGAAAGAGGGGGAGGGAGGGAGAGGGAGAGAGAGAGAGGGGAGAGAAATAGATAGATAGATAGAGAGAAAGAGAGAGAGAGAGAGAGAGAACTTTTTCGGAAAAAGTGGCACCTACAAATCTTAATGGAAAAGCACACAAAACAAGCAGGTCCACAAAAATGCATCCGTTTTGTCATAAATGGATATCATGCGCGTACAGAGGGAGGTGTTTTGGGTGTTTTAGGTCTTCAAACAACCCCCTTTTGGTGTCATTTGGAGTTAAAATACCCCCTTCCTATAGCAGTGCCGATAAACTTTTTTTTTTGCTTGTCAGAGAAAAAACACCCCCTTTAAAAATGCTGGGTACACCACTGATGGATATAAACTAAGGGCAAAACAAATATTGAAATATTGAAGGGCAAATTTACGGTAAAACGGCCACTCTACTATCGCAGAAGGGGCATGTGTTCACTTGGAAGGGGAAGATTCTGGTTACTGTAGGGGTACTTTTCTTGATTTTTTTGTAACGGGGGCACTAGGCCCCCTACCCTCCTCCCGGTTTCGCCGCCGCTGCTTCAGGCCTCTCATGCGAGTATATAAAAATAAATGGGATAGAGACATTAGAAGAAAGCATAAAAGATGCGACACAGGAGCAGAAGAGGAGGAGGGAGTAAAAAGAGCAAGGTGATAGAGAAAGAGAAAAGAAAATGAAGAGATTTGTGGAAAAGCCCCTCATCCGTCTGCATTCAACATGTTCAAATCTCTGTTGATGATCGTTCATCGCATCGTATATTAATCCTAATCTCGTCGAAAGATGGCGTTGTATATATAGTATATGATATCAGCATTGTATATTCTACAACGCTCTATTCCTAATTCATAGTCATGCCCTCCTTTTCGCACATTGTAGAATATATAAAGTAGACTTACAATGCTAATTAATTGTTATACTTTCAGTGCTAATTAATTGTCATGCATAGGCCTATTCCATATTTCCAGTACAAAATTTGCACAATAAAAGAAAGAGAATGTGTAATTTTGATGAATATCTGAAATAGCACTACTGTTCAGAAGCTACGCCCCCCCAAAAAACACACACGAAAAATTAAAAAAAAATAAAATAAGATAAAATAAAATGCAATGAAATAAGATAAAATTGAATTAAGTAGAATAAAAAAAATGAAATGAAATGTGAAGTTCACCCAGGCAATCGTCAAATTCTTAAATACCTTAACCAGCTGGTGTCCAATTTATCTAGATACATGTAAAAGTGAACAAAAACATTATGATGATTTTCTTTCCCTCACATTGTTGATATCGAGCAAGGAGGTTATTGATAAATTTATGGTTGTTGTACTTTTATATATCAAATATCTGAGATATGAGCACCTTCAATCCTGTTTATTGTTTAACAAACAAATAGTGAAGACCAAATATCGTGCCAGACGCCCTTTTTGCTGACATATTCGTGATAATGATTATTTGATTCCTAATGTACTTGTGTTGAATTGCAAAAGCATTCGGAAAAGTTTTAAAAGGAAGTATAGTTTGCGGTTTCAGAATGTATTTTACATTTATCCTCTCGTTCTTGGACGTATATGGGAATGTTCACATCTAGGGTAATTACATTGAGGATTATCTACAAATTTATTATAAGGATAAATGACTCGTTGATAATTTGTTTTATTTGTCTTTTTGACTGATGTCGTTTCCTGTAATTAATGTGGAATAACATAGTACTTTTGAAGTTAAATTTAAGCAGCATTTCGGTTACAATGAAGAAACAAACAAAGAATTTTACAAAAAGAACGGTGAACAAAATTATCGTTTTCTGTACCGTGGCAGCACCAGCAAGTGTGTGACCTAGCCATGTGACCCCCATCTCTCAGCACGCTGTCTGCCCGTGGTGTCATCTCACGCCAATGTTTAACGGGCAGAGAGCGTGCTACCCCCATCTCTCAGCACACTGTATGCCCGTAACTCTGGCGGTGAGATGAGATGACACCGCTGGAGTGACACGCTAGCGCACGGGCGGCCTCAGCGGACCCATAAATTCACCGAAGATTCGGGGCTCACTTTCTTACTTTTTCGTTATTTGGTGGCGATAAGGTTGGCGACATGAAGGGAAATTTGAGAACGCTGAAAACAAGTATGAGAGAAAGAATATGGAATAGGGTGAAAACTAGGTTTATATACGTCTTACCAGCTGAAAATCTTCCCCTGTGTATATCAGGTCGTCACCGATGTGAACCAATTAAAAAAACTCGTGCATGACTTAGAAAGAATAACAAATTTTATTTTAATTGATTTGGAGGATGACATACCTTTTCTTCAAATAATTGAAGGGTTAAAACTCCATTTACTAATATTATCTTATTTTCCTTAATGAAATACACGATAATTTCACACTGTCATCGACAATTTCATCATAAGACTTATAGCCGGAGTATCATTCATCCTTGGTATCCACTGAAAACTCTGTATTCGACATCAATTCACTACTTTCATTTCAAAACTTTAATAATTTAAATAACATTATTCACTCCTACCCTACTCGCTATTCCTCCAATTTTCATCTTGTCAACCCAAAGTTACTGATTGCCCATATAGATCAATAAGACACCATGGTCCAGACCTATGAAACTCTCTCCCAGAATTCATTAAATCCTGTTGTTCCCTTTACTCATTTAAAGCCAAAGTTAAAACGATGTTACTATCTGAATATACAAGGTAAAATTTCTGTGTCAACTCTTCATCATCATCATCATCATCACCGTTATCATCATCATCATCATAATCATCATCACCATTTCATCATCAACATCATCATCAATATGCTTTTATCCACTCTGCTTATTTAAACATGTTTAGCTATTTCATAATATTTGTATGGGGCTGCCATATTCTCAAGCAAACTGCTTATAATGGCAGCCCTTCTTCCCCTAATGATTTTATATTTTATGAATTACAATAATTTGACAATTTATCATTTCGTGCTTGTTTTTGATAAATGATTGTTATATATACTTGTTTATTTATGATTCAATGTCAAAAAGTATTTCATTTTATATACATGTATGTTACCGAAAAATTGTACTTGTACATATGAATGCAGAAGAAAAATATTTAAAATAAAAAATATACACAATTTTCTATTGACTATGAGTCATAAATCAATGAAGCGATCATTCCATGAAAATAAAATGAAACAAGGTGCGTTCAACTCATGAGGAAACTTCATTTTACGCCCCACCCCCGCCCCACCCAACTCCACAAAAACTCAAAAAGGGCCATATACCATTTCGTCGGTTATGAAGCGCATAGAGACATGCTCCGCAAAGTGTTATGCGCTATATAAGAATTGTTAATTATTATTTATTATTATTATGTTGAATCTACTACATCTATTGCATATATTACATTTTGTGAAAATTTCCCCAAATCCATAGTGTTTTGAAAAAAATGTATATGGAGAACATGAAGTATTTTTGTTTCGTTCGTTTCTTTTCAATATAACGGCACTGCTTTCTCCCCTACAATCGGTTCGGGAAACCAGTGACGAATTGTAATCATGGTAATCATCATTGGAAATAATATTATGAGCATGGTATTAAGTCAAAGTCTAAAATTGGCCTTATAACATATCTACACAGGAGAGCAATAACCCCCCTCTCCTTCCCCCTGTGGAACGTAGGAACATATTAGAGCCTGATACTCTTTAATGAGGTAAAATAGGGAAAATTCAGGGGGAAAAATCATAAATAATAAATGGAAAACAAATGAAGTTCGATGGTTATTTACGATAAATTATACAAAGTATAATAATAATCAAGGTATCACGAATACAAGGTTGTGTACGAAGATATTTTGGCCTTTGTAAATTTTACAGAAACTTGCCAGAAAGGTGTTGGGAGTGGAATGTTTCGACATTTTTTTGTTTTATACACTCACGCAAAGGGTCAAAATGCAACCAAACTGTGAATCGAGCCGGGTAAAAAAACAATGAGAGATGGAACGTGAAAAATGAGAGAGGATGACTGTACTTCCCAACATAATGGCTCATTGTAATTTATCTGTTTCCCTATCTCGGCAAATTGTTATGACCATTCCCGATTTCTTTATGACTCCTACTCGCAATAATCGTATTTCATGGACACTCCACGCGGCATCTATGAATATAAATGTCTCTCTTTAGCGGTTGGCCATGTAGGAAAGTGGAGTTGCCCTATGACAAAGAATGTATAGCAATCGCGTGCCATAATATGGTTCAAATGGTAATTACGGTGTTGAAAAGTATAGCATTGAACTTCATTGAATCACCTGGATGCAGATTTAAGAGGACTTGCTTGCGGGAAGAGTCATGACCGAATATTGGTTTAGGGGGGGGGGGGGGGGGGTAAAGGAGGGGAGGAGCGTTTTTTATCTTTAAATTTACGGAGCACACTGTTCTTAGGTCAAATAACTGGTGACAATTTATAGCTTGTTTACAGTTTATAGCACAGATAAAGCATTCTCTACTTTCTCAAATACAATTACTTTTCTTATGTAATAGTAAAATCCCCAAATTCTAAACATGTGCAAAGTTTTATTTCTTCTCTGTTCACTCCCATCTAATTGATTATTTGTTTTATTTAGCGTAGTCACCTGGGTTTGAGGGTACTTTTCTAAAATTATCATTTAAAATAAAATATATCTTTATTTGGAGAGGCTATTGGATAAAACAGCTTAAACACATATGACATTATAGTTACATTCATTTTGTTTTCTTTCTCGCTTGGGTATTTGACAAAAATAAATAATTAGGACGACCGTGTGAAAGTACTTGTAGATCACTCCCACCGGTAGAGGGGGTGTCTCTAAAAGCGTCAAAGCTTATGTGGGCATATTATTTATTTATTTATTTATTTATTTATTTATTTATTTATTTATTTATTTATTTATTTAGTATTGTTTACCCAGGGTAACCACATCAGTGAGTAACACACTGTTATACTTGCAGGCCCTGCATAACACAAAAATGAAACACATACAAACAAAATCATATGCACATATAATCATCGGCGAAAATTCAATTAATATTGTTTCTAAGTAGTCTCCAGTACAAAATAACAAAAGATTGTTTCGATGTAGCACAACGAATCCTACTATCGATTTGGTTCCATAATATTGAAGTGCTGTGGGAGAAGGATTTTTTACCTGCCTGAGTACGGATAATATATTATAATTCATATACAAATGCTTTGCGAAATTCTGATTACCTTTTTATTTATTTTTATTTATTTATTTTTTTTAATTTTAATTTAAAAAAAAATTAATTTAATTTTCTTTTTTCTTTTTTCTTTCTTTCTTTCTTTCTTTATTCTTTTTTTTTTTTTTTGGGGGGGGGGGTTGTGGGAGATTTTGAAACATTGGGACCTATTTGTTATCATAAAAAAGTCCCCTGGTATCCTGGTATATATGCGGTGTTTATCCATTTTCTCTTCAAAATAAGAACATCATGTGCTTCATAACACACTTACGGTTTTCTTTTTAATCTCGAACTTTTCTAACCCACGTGTATCTATTAGATTTTCTTCAAAGGTGATAATATTTGTGCGTCACAATATGTCCAGGCCTTGGGGATTTCAGAACTTCAAAATATTTCCTACACTCACCCATCCCCATATACATTTCAATGATGTGCTTTATCCATCAAGTTAAGAAACTTTATTATTTATGGATCAGACCACGAAGACGGGAGGGGGGATTCAAACCAACCTCTTTCCATGTACCACCTTCTCCTTTATCATCATATTCAGCCAAAGAGCCAACCAATCAACCAATTAACCAGCCAGCCAACCAAGCAATCATCATACAAAACAAATCAACCAACCAAATGAATCAACATACAAACCATGACCATCTAACCACAATAAGCAAACAGCCAACCAACCAACACCACCCGAACTATCGAACAATCAACTAACTTACCAATCTTTCAAACAATCAATCAACCAACCAATTAATCAACAAACCAACCAAGTAACTAACCAATCATCTAGCTGATCAGCTAAAGAAACAACCAAGCAACCGAGCAACCAATCGAGCGACCAATTAACCAACTAACCAACTAAGGAACTGACCAATCAGTCAGCTAATCAGTTAAAGGGCAATCCATCCTTGTTAATAAGATGATTTCGTGTGAAAGCAGAAAAATAAGAAAAATGAGATCACTACATCTATGCGAATCTCAAACTGGCAATTTGGTGAATCGATTGTGACACACTGGCTGACAACTTTCCCGTTTGTCGTACACAAAAATATCATTAATTTGCGGTTTTCTCCAAAGCGCCTTCACCCTCGGGGCAGTACTAAAATATATTGTAGATGGCATACTGTTATTGGTCTTCATGAAAGAAAAAGATCCAACTGAGTAAAACAAAAAATGAAAAAATGTCATTTTAGTCATTTTGTGTGTTGGAGCAAGTGGGGGAGCTGTCCGCCACTACATCACAGTGACATTACCTATTCGGCCAATTTCAAGTTCCCATATGTATATTGATTACAACTTTCAAAAATTCATTACTTACTTACTTACTTATTGCATGTCTGATTTCGTTCAAACTTTCACAAAGCTGCTTCTCGGATTTTTCCTCTTTCTTTCAGAGCAGCTTGGCATTAAGAGTGAATTTCCCATTAACGAATTAAGCAAGCAACCGAGCAACCAAACGACCAACCAATTGTCTATAATTGGCATTAATCTGTCAATCAAGTAACCAACCATCTAATCAATCTATCAAATTAATCAATCGATCAATCAATCTATCAATCAATCACTCAATCCATATTTAATCTATCTACCACCCAATCTAGCAATGAATGAATGAATTAATCATTCAATCAATCAGTCAAATAATCAATCAATCTGTCAGTCGTTTAACATCCAAATAGAATGAGTCTTTTGTCTTAGGTTGATGAACAAAAATAAGTCCAATGTTTCATCCATCCATCACATTTCAGAACCTAGGAAATGCATCTTGTAATGAAATACCTTCACGAAACACAATTAAAACAACGCATATCCCATTACTTTATTTACAACACAAGTATTGATACAAGAAAAATCCCCTTCTATATTGAAAAGATGTCGTAACAATTTCAAGATCTTTTGCCGAACCACAGTACAAGTTATTTACAGATGTCTATTGATCTCGAAATTACTACCAAGGTTAACAGTTTAGACAATGACAAAGAAGGGTCGTTGAACTTTACCATGTTTACAAAGCATAAAACTGTATTATAGCTTATAATGCTAGTTATGTGATCAGGTAATTTGTGATATAGGAAAGGTTATAGGTGCACTTTAAATTAAATTTTCAAATTATGTTTAAACAGTAAGTGCCAAAAAAAAAATTATGAGGGTGACAATATTTTCAGTTCATCTGATTTTGCACCTCTTTTCACAATGCTCTTTCAGGACAAACAACGTATCAGATAGGAGCTTTAAATTATGTTGGCAAATCACATTTCAATTATTGATTTGTCATGGCAAAGTTTGTACATGCCGTTCTAAAAATATGATACAAATTTGTATCCTAGAGCGTCGCATTTTTAAAGGTAAGAACAAGAAATGACTAAAAGATATCGAGCAATTTCAAAATATCATGACTTACAGATACGTACTCTTCGGGCTATATGATTTATATTTTCAAATATGGATAGGCCATTCAATAAAAAAAAAATGCATTAAGAATACAGAAATCTAAATCAAATCCGGATGAAATCAAATTTCATCATTCATAGCGGAAAAAAAGAGGAAGAATGAAAATCATACATCATCTATACAGTGATTAAGTGTGTATAAGTCACCTCTATAACGTTACCATGGTTACATTGAATTTAAGTACATGTACCGTACCCGTGTCTACTGTCGATACTTTCATTTTCGATCAAAATAGATACCATGCAGTAATCATAATCAAGATTCAAGTTGGACAGAGCATACGTATTTAAATTCTCCTCTGAAGTATTTTAATTCTTAAGAATGAAGTTACCAACATTGTTTGTTACTTAATATTTAAAATACCTTCATACCATTTATACCATTATACCATTCTCACAAAATATGTCAGAGGACAAATGACAAAAACCACGGAAAAATAATTTTAGGACAATCGCTTTACATAGGTGTACAGGGGGGGGGGGGGAGGGGGTGTGAAATGACATAAAAATTCAGGCACCCGTCACCTTATATTCCGCCAGCAATGGGTGATTTTTATATCTATTCTAGTATATTGTGATGACGAATTGCTGCAAAAAAAAAAAAAAAAAAAAATCTCACCCACAAAAGGGGGAGTCCGACACTCGAGATCCCCGGATTCGCCTTGCTTTCTAGTGAAAGTACGATTATGTCCCTTTTAAAGTTTGAGACATCTGGCAATTACTAATTATGGTTGCAGAACAACTACGATGATAAAGAATTGGATTCAAACAAAAAGGATGATTTAGATGATGAAGAGTCATGATCATGATGACAATGATGATGTCGATGGTGATTCCGTTAATGGCTTCCTAGGTCTTTGTCAGAGTCCAAATCATTGTCCTCGTCCTCCTTAATGCTGCAGCTATTGGCATCATCGCCCTCGCCCTCCTTCGCATCGTCCTCATCGTCCCCGATACCATCCCGTACTCGCTCCTTTTTCCACTTCATCCGTCGATTCTGGAACCAGATTTTGATCTGTCTCTCGGAGAGGCACACAGCCTGCGCGATCTCGATGCGTCGCTTGCGCGTTAGGTATCGGTTGTAGTGGAACTCTTTCTCCAGCTCCAGAGTCTGAGCGCGCGTGTAGGTCTGGCGACCGCGTTTGCGATCCGTCCCGATGATATGGGTACCTGGAAGAAGAAGAAGAAGAAGAAGAGGAGGAGGAAGAAGAAGAAGAAGAAGAAGAAGAGGAGGAAGAAGAAGAAGAAGAAGAAGAAGAAGAAGACTTTTTTTTACCTTTCAAATTAAAACTTTATTTAGATTTACATATAATAAATAATACAATTAAAATGACAGACACTTGACACACTTCCATACCAGTAATCAAAACAGTAATAAAATAAAACATGAGAAGAAGAAGAAGGAAAAGAAGAAGAAGAAGGAGGAGGAGGAGAAGAAGAAGAAGAAAAGCAAAAACATCAAAATGCATCATACATATGTAGCCATGTGACTTTGGCCTTTCGTTAACGCACTGTACGACCATGGACTGAATTAATTCAGTCCATGGTCGTACAGTGCGTTAAAATATAGTTATTTTTTTACGCTAGGGGGTGAAAGGTCGTGGGAAATTCAACCTATCTTCTTCCGTGACAAGAAGCGGAACCAGAAGTGCTCAGGAAATATGATGATATCATTTTGCTTTTATTTGTCATTACTAGTACGTCTACCCATTTTGTATTGCTTGTATAAACGCAGATTTGCACGCAAGTTCTACGTGTTTGTTGAAAGAGTACGATTTTCAGATGACTATTGTTATTGTTGTTGTGATATATATTTTTCTTATCGTAATATCGTTGGTGTAAATATGACCGGATCACCCCCAAGGTCTTTCAAATGCACAAACCTGCACTGTACAAGTTATTACAGCATATGAAGGCCTAATTACTAATGACGCTTGCTCTTTTCTATTGGTTGTAGCAACGTTAACTGAATTAATCAATTTGTGAAGTTACTGAAAATTAAGTTATACTTGTTATAACATAAATCATTTAAAATCAAGGGTAGATGTGAAGTTATAAAAAAAAATTAAATCAAATTTCTATTTGAGTAAAATATAAGGTCAGAAAATCAGATACTGAAGCCTCCAGCCAGAATATCAACCCTCCTCTTTCTTAGTTTTGCAAGCGAGCGAAAAGAGCGGGCACAACATTTGGACAAGTTATGATAATGAATATGTTGCCATCAATATGATACTAGATGAAATATAAAACATACACCAAATACACATCCGGGTGCCTTGCTGCTCGAATATGAGTTGACGGTTGCCCGAATACTGATAATTTTAGTATTCTCGTGGGGGGTGCATTCCCAGACCTCTTGATTATATGCGCTAATCGATCATGTGAATGGAATTAACGCATAACACATACGCCAATAGTTCAATACAATATATGCACCACTCTTCGTTTTGCAGTCATTCTTTTGTTGGTAGATTGTAATCCTAATATAGCGCTTCAATGACCGCACAAAACCATGACGTAGTCCTACGTCAAGTAATGACGCATCACTGAAGACAATGCATTTTGTCCTAGTCTGAGCTTGCAGACTAATTGTCCGGCAACGCAGACACACTTGGATATCATTCTGTCATTTTTAGAGGTAGCTGGGAAAGTTGACGAATATGTGAACTGACATTTCTAACAGTGATTTTGTTAACACACATAAGTATATTGTAAATGTGGTAATATGCAACATTGAAAATGGTTCAAACTCTTTTTCACGCAACCGTGCTCACGAAAAAAATGTAATTGTAAAACGCCAAAATACTGTAGTCATAATTACGTTGTTTGTATGTTTTTGTTCAATTAACCGTAAAATGTATGAAGTTAAGTTAAGACTATAGTATTTTTGCCATCCTCCCTTTGTCATTAAAAGCTTGTAAACTGAAATATACGAAGCAAAATACTATCATTAATTAAGAAATTGAAAACATACGGAGAAACATATCGACCTCTAATTACAGCACATGGATGACGGTGCATTATCATTGCCATTGTCAGACTCCAAAATTTTCCGAATTATCTTCTGTCATTTGAGTTCTGTTCCCGTACATTCGGAAAGTGTCATAAATCCGTTTGCAAGTAATACCTATCAATCCTTCAAAAAGGGAGTAATTAGGCCGTCGACGATTCGAGTCATAAACCCGCTATTTCATGATTCTCCTTCAGTTTTTGAACCTGACTCCCTTGTCCATCGGAGGTCAAAAGGTCAATGGATGAACTGTGACAAGAGCGAGGACAAATGTCGTCTGCACATGATTTTGTATCAACACCAGCATCGTATCGTATATCTGAATTTGAAAATGACTTCAGAATTTTATTAAAATGATGATAAAGAAGGGAGAAAAGAGAAAAAGCACACAACAGTGGTATTACACTTAAATTTTGTGACTCTCATTCTTTTTTAAATCATGGCAAATAGAAATACAACTAAAATTCGCTGCTCTACTACCACTTCAGCTACTAGTACTAGGCCTACTTACTATGAACAACAAATATCGGGTGATAAACTGGTCCGCGCTAATTGTTGAGAAAATACGAATTGTTTGTATAGCCCAAATATCCAATAAAACATATCATGCACATTTTCTTTATGTAAAAAATGATCACATTTGGAGGAATTAGGCTATTATCCGCTTGATAAAGAAACAAAAATATTGCCAGAAGATGGAAGGGTATTTAACAATTCATATATTCCGTTTTATTTATTTATTTAGTATTATCATAGTTCTGGTATTCTAAGAGCATTATTGCTTTACACGCTTTGCTCAGGAGTACTTTGTTCATTCTAGGTTGTTGCTAGCATCTCTTCAGTATGTAAAGATGCAATCAAGAGCTACGAAAAACAACAACAATTGCTTGTTTGGTGTATTTGACTTCATGACGTCATCAACAAAAATGATGGACAAACTTACATTCAACACCGTCTGTCCTGAACACGGTGATCCCTTTCTTGTTTCTCCTGTTTACAGTGGGGTCTACCATGCCTACTTTCATTACAAAGTTCGCTATATGAGAAAGACACACATGGCCAATTCACAAACCCGTGGGAGATACATGTACGTTCGAGATATTATATTCATCACGTCATTTGAGATGAGTACTCGTATGTTTGTTAGTATAAATCATATTCCTGCGACGTCTTGGTTAAAAAAAACAACATTACACCAATTACTTCATGATTATGTTCATTACCCCCCCCCCACAAAAAAAGAAAGAAAGGGAAATTTACTTGCCCTAGATTTTATATCAACATCACATAATATACGGTTAACGGTAACAACTACTACAAAGACGACAACAACAACAAAAACAACAAGAGCTAGGAAAAAGCTATTGCTTGTGTGGTGTATTAATTTTTACTTCATCATGTTCATGACGTCACCAACAAAAATGATGAAAAAAATTACATTCAACACTGTCAAAACAACAACAAAGAGTTTGAGGAAGAAAATGACAGAAAAAAAAACACCATAATCATTCTCTTTAAACTATAAGTCCTTAGTCATACATGTGACTCAATCGGTGACGAAGACGGGTGTATTATGACGTCCAAGTCTCACGGCAAAGTGTGTTGAAGTAGTCATATTTTTTAAAATATAATTTCACAATTATTTCACTCTTGCTGTAACAGAGAATCTTTATGTAAAGTAGTTAGTCACTAGTCAAGTAAGGTAATGTTTATAATTCGAATGCGTAGAATATATTTGGAGCTCAAATATAAGGTAAAGGCATGCAATGATATAATCTCTACTCATGTCTAAAATGGCATATCTAAGTACCTGAGTACAAGTATAAAACGCCGGTTAAAAGGAAATTCGCACGATCACGGAAACAATATCGAAAATGATTTGTTGATTTAATTCAAGGCCAATTGCTAAAGTTGTTTTGAAAATGATACTCCGTCACCATCACTGTCTTACCGCTCATTTATCAGAAGAGGGATGAGCTCAGGATTTTCAATTCCTGCTGTACAAGCAACATATCTTGTACGTGTATTTTTTTTCATTACCATTTTCACTGCGTATAATCAGCTTCTTTTCTCCATGTGATTCTTTCTCTATTTCATATTTCCCTTTAAGTTACCTTTCCACACGTCTTTTGCACTTTTATATTAAATTTTCCATATATATATATTAAAATATCGTTTCCCTAGAGGTTAAGATAAGCGGTAAGTGTGGTTTTATATAATTATATTTATACACACCTTCTTCAAGACGCACAAAACACATTAAATATTCAGTAATTAGGATATCATAATTGATTATGAATTGAGAACTATTGACCTTGAAACTGAATCTTCGCGAGCGGAAGTGGGTTGGATATAAAATATGCTGAATATTAGACTTCTAGCAATGCCTTTACGTCATTACCAAATCAAAATTGTCCAAAGCAAGAAACCTACCCCTTTTTTCTTTCGAAAAAAGCCTAATTTTTAAGTGCGCTATTTAAACCGTTATTTTAAGACGTCTCCTACATGTTCTCAATAGAATTATTCAAAATAAAGAATAGGACAATGGACATTAGCATTGACCTAATCATACTAAGTCAGTAATCATTTTGTTTAAGGTACTCAAGCCATTACATTTCACATTGGACCATCCACTGACTTCGATTTAGAGTTCGAATCCCAGCCCGGAACAAATGTTCTTTCTCAAGACATGAAGAAATCTTGTGGTTTAGTGGATGAGTCATCTGACTGTAGACCACAAGGTACGGGGTTCGCATCCCTATCACATCGATTACATTTGGCAAGACATCAAGCTACTTGTATATTTGCAATACCCGACCCATGTGAGCTAAATTGGTACTTGGTAGGAATCACATGTAATTCTTTCAAATGCTAGAAAAGAGCACCGGCTAAAGACGGGATAATAATACTATAGAGCCTGGAGTGTCAAGCGTGACAAACTTGTATGCTATAAAAAAATTTTAAAAACCCTGTATCTATTCATTTCGTCTTTAAAATAAGTATTATCACTATTTAAATGATGCTATATTGCAGATATTAATATATTTTTGAACTTTCATGCAATGTACAAATGACCTATTCATACTGCAGCGCAATACGACATGATTCACTTTTAATTTTTTTTTTGTAATAATTTTTTTTTTTTTTTGAATAATATTTTTTGCTTCCTCTCAAGATCAATATTACATTTTAAGAAACAATCATGATAAGTCACATATAAAATAATTTGCATATACAAGAAACTTAATGAAATACATTAATATCACTAAAAAATATAAAATTCTCTGAAATTATCCATGATTAAACAGGATTATTTTTCGATGAAAGGAAAGAATAATAGAATGCATCAATCGTTGGACATAGATATAACTATTTTCTTTCATATAATACTTTATAGTAATAATAAAAAGAGCTTTTTGTTTCAAGTAATATTTTATTCCTTCGTCTTGAGAAAGATATATTAATATCACATTAATAATAATATATAATATTCAGACAAAAAGGAACTAAAGAACCAAGTTTACAGATACCATTATACTTTTAAACAATAAACACGATAAAAACTACTTTCAAAAAATAAACTCAAGACAATTTCAATAGCCCTGTCTATCACCTTTAGAAATGTGCGAACATTACAATGATGTATTATATAATCCGAACCTGATTTCTATGGGCAGTACAACAGGCCTTTGAAATTGCCCTTGAGTTTATTTTTCGAAAGTAGTTCTTATCTTGTTAATATAAGGTCTTCTAAAATATACGGAATAACAGAACAAAGGCTCTTTTTTAGAAAGAAAAAAAATAATATGATGGTTACGATTCCTTTGTCTCCCTCTAGTGAAATCTTAAAGATTTTGTGCTTCAATTAGTCAACCTACCCTTTCACTTTGCCAACGAAAACGCATGTATTTTACAATACGCGTTCCTTAAATGTAGAATTATTGTTTGCTCTGCAGAATCTATTTTTTGGGTTTTTGAAGGACATGAAACCTTGCAAATATCAACAAGGGAAAGAGGCGAGAACTATACAAACTGCATTCCACGTCCTGAGCAGCTCTGTATCTTCTCAACTTTGTCCAGTGTTTGTCATGTTCAGTCATACCAAACGGGGAGTAGACATGACGACGTGGTCGAGGAACGACCGGCCGGGGGAACAACCCACCAATTAGCCGATCAGCAACCGACACTCCGAGGAGAAGAGTTGCAGATCGTACACAAAACCATGTCAACTAGATAAATACAATTTTCTCTTTGAAATATTATGTCAGTGAGTTATATATTGGCACAGAGGACACCTACTTGTGGATCTTATGTACAAAGTTGTAAGCATATATAGGTATGGGCGTATGGGCACAAGCAAGGCGGGGGAGGGTGGATGAGGGCGCTAACGTCTTTTGCCCGAATAGCAAATTTCATGTTTTCTAAATTCTGCAAGTAGTTTAGTCATCGACATGATTTATACAGCCTTTGAATTTAAATATGCAAACAGGCCACTGCGCTGCGCGAGAAGGATATTAGGGTTCCCCGAATGGTCACTATTGCTTGAATATTGGCTATTCCAACTAGTGACTTGCAAATTCGATTGGGAGGTTTTGGGGTCGAAATTCAGAAAGAAATATATATACATGTATTGCTTCCATAACCATGATAACAGTTAGTATTTCGTTTGGATATGCCTTCGTAATTCAGATAATAATCGGGAAATCAATAAGTAACATGGATTCTTTTGTAAGTAAAGTGATAATCAGGAAAGTAGGAGCGACTAATGAAGATTCTTATTGGTGTTGCCACTCTGTAGAAAGAATTTAATGCAAAAATGGTGTTAATTTGTTGGTCATTATTGATGGATGGTTAAAAAAATATTACCAAATAAAACGGAACGTTATCACGTCGTTGATTCTTATAAGAAACGCCATATTGGAAAAGGAATTAACCAGCAATAATTAGAAAGTATAGTAACTATAGTTCTGAACCATATTTGGTTGGCCATTGGATACAATTTGTCCAAGTATTTCAAGAAAGTATAAAGGTCCCCCTCCTCGTTTCAGCAAAGCAGCATAAACATCTATACCACATTATGATTTAGATTTACAATAACATGTAAACGTATGGAAGAGATTAACGCAAGTAAGAACTGAATACAGTTAGAAAGCATTAAAAAAATCAAATCAAATAAAACGATATCCCATTATTTTCTATTAGAAATAGTTATTTTGGGGCACGGGTCCCATGTACCTGACACGATTATTCCTATATTCCAATACATCCCCTACCACTCTGTGTGTCTGTCTGTCTGTCTCTCTCTCTCTCTCTCAGTGTCTTTCTGTTCGTCTTTATTATACCCAACCCTTCTCTTCTTCCCTCCCTCTCGTCTGCTCGCGCGGCCTCTCTTTATAAGTTGCGAATTTTATAATGTTCTCTTCATTATAGGAAATGTATTAGTCCCTTATATCCCTTTAACATGTGCTCATGTGTTATCATATCATAAGGCACGTATCCTGGGCGCGATGCTGCACGTAATACCTATCATTACACCTCGTTTCCTAGACATGGATGGAGCATTTTGAAATCGTATGCGGCGTCTCTGGTACACAGGACAACTCCCAGAGGACCGAAACATACACCGGTCGAATGAGCTTACCACGAAGGACGACTGTCCATGGACGGCACAACACGACCACAGTCATATCAAACTGTCATCATGACCATAGACCCACCACATTATTCCTTCTCTATTAATTTAAATTCATATAAAATTGATATCCAGGCGTGGTTGTTACATAATCCAGTGCTTGAACATGGCTCAACTCGGGCTGGAATAAAAATCAATTAGGGGTTAGGTTACTACCGGCAGTGCGTTGGCCTCGGTGTTGGTGAATGAGAATGGTAATCAAAATGTAACCAACTACCTTAAAGGTATTAACGAACATTAATAACCAAAATGTATTATTCTAATATGTTTCAATTGCCTATTAATGATTCTTAAAGTGACAGAAAGAACATGACACGAGTTAAATAGAAACTGATCCAACATTAAGAGGCTCATGTGAGACAAGATAATACCAGAGTATTACAACATAATGGCCCATAATGTTCAAAATGAAGCAATTATACTTCTATTGGATGCTCATGTATTGTTGGTATTGGCAGAACAAATAAGATATTTTTATTTCGTTTCGTCCAAACGTTGCCCTTTAAGTACTTTCATGATGGAAAAGATGTAGCCTACGTGTAAATACAATAAACACGGGCACAAATAGCATAAGGAGGAATTGGCTACGGAAAAGTACGGTACTATCATTTTCTTCATAAAAAATGTATAATCATTCAGGAGAATTAAAATAAAATATTGGGAGAATTTCACATAACTAATTTCCCTTGATTTCATCACCATTATTCTAAATGATAGCATATAATCCAAAAATGGATTTAAAAAAAAATGTGTAGGACATTGTGCATTTTTTTTACAAGTTCCTCCTTTTCTTTGGTGTGCACTGCATCATTTCTATAATTTTTCTTACATCTCTTTTTCATGAGCCATGCACAGCTGATACATTTTTTCTACAATATTTATTGCAAGCAGCTGTTTGAGGTAAAATGATCACCATACAAGGAGGTAAGATACCATAAAGGATAGACTAACTATTTCGAATTAACAGAGATGGTGTCGTTACACCAGATGTTTGAAATATGATAAGTTTGAACTGATTTTTTTTTCGGCACAGTATGGTCTATTCTAACCTTCCCATGAATGCCTATGATACCGATTTACCGATTCCGGGCAAAATCAGTAAGACTCATTAAGCTTCTCAGTAATTATGTACATGAATATTTTCAAATAATTTTCTTTTCGTTAAATCAGTCAAAAATCTTAATTTCTACTGAATTCTGATTTTTAGTCTTATTCAAAATTCTCAAAAATTACAATGTAAAAGCGCAAAAGACATAATCTTCTTGACCTATTAATACTACTACTACTACTACTACCTGGGGCCGCGGAGCTCTTTTGAAAGTGGAGGGGCTGATTTTATTTAATTGAATAATGACAATTCTGAACCTTTTTTCGGGGGTTTTATGAAACGTGTCTACTCAAAAAAGTGTGTGTGTGTGGGGGGGAAGGGGGGCGGCTGCAGCCCCTGCCCCCGGTTCAGCGGCCCATAACTACTACTACTGCTACTACTACTACTACTACTACTACTACTACTACTACTACTACTACTACTACTACTACTACTATTACTACTACTTCTACTGCTATACTGCTGCTGCTGCTGCTACTACTACTACTACTACTACTACTACAACTACTACTACAACTACTATCAATTCTACAATCTACCTTGAACTAAAACGATTACAACAACTATACTACTTTCTTATACTTCGTTATTCCCCTACTTTTGATGTTACTTATACCATCACATTGCTCCATCTATAGAAGGTAATTGTTCTCATTATGCTAGAGGCGCTATAGGATCTCTTAGGAACGGACGCCCATTAATTCTCAGCTTAGAGGCTATACCTTTTAGTTTGTTCTACTCTATTTATCACTGGTACACATATGCATATAACTACTAGTATACATTTATTTCTATGCACGTTACTGTTATTATGCACCGTTTTTTACACCTGTAATACTTGTAGTGGTGCAATGATTGCTCAAAATAATAATTGTATTATTAGAGAGTAGTCTTTACAACTTCAGAACATGTGCCGCACACGATACCGATCAACGACTATATGCCTATCTGTCATGTCTATAAACCAATCATTGACCTAACACGTCCAATGCTGGTATAAATAATGTTTAGGCCTACATGTCCGTCATTTATCATCTTTATCTTATTAATTTCTGTCCCTGCAAAGACAGTTCTCTACACGGAATGAATCAAATTTCATGATCATTCATGACAATATTTTGTCAAAGGGACCCCATCTTTTCATGTGACTGAAGTCATTTCCTTCCATGTACTTCGGGTACTATTTTTTTCAAAGTCGAATCACCCATAATCTAATATCATTGCGACAGATATCATTGACAAATAGTAATTAATAAATTATCACGACCATGATGACGATTACTACTGCCTCAGACAAATTACGTCATAGTTTGGAAATGATTTAAAACCTTATTTTCCCCTGTCGATTTGAAGGCATATCATATTAGTATCTCTAAAAGTTAAATCCTGGCAAGCTTTAGATATTACTGATAGCTACATCATGTTATTTCTATTTTTTTTCTCACCTAGCTCCCTTCTTTTATATCAGCCAAAGATACATGTATGTCAGTGGTTCACTATGTCTTGTGAGAGGAAGTACTGGCGATGATGATTGATGACGACGATGGTGATGATGATAATAATAATGATGATGTATGGTGATAATGGTGATTATGATGAAGCGGCTACTGAACGTGCGTGCAAATTACGCTTTCTCCAGTAGGCCTATTCTACCACTTCCCATGTTTGACAGGTTAAAATATAACACATAAATGCATTACATAGAAATGAAAGTCATTGGGCATTGTTTTTCGTTAATAAATAACGATTATATAGTTATAAATTGGTCAGGATCATGTCAGGATATCATGGATATATGTTTCGTTTCGAGAGGCTACTGTCTGAGTGTACATCCTGTACGCATAAAACTGTGAATTGTTTTCTATGAGTATCCAGTAATGTTTTATACTGAATGAAGAAACAAGTATTCTTATCAGTTACATTACATTTATTTTTGGGGTAAATTTATGGATTTGTATTTACCCATTATTGGTAGAGAAAATGGACGTGTGTGTGACACAACTTTACAGTGATTATAGTGATGATCACGATCTATAATGACGAGCATGACGAGTGCTAAGCTTAAGTTAAAGAGTGATTTACCGAGTTAAATAAAGGGGAAATAGTAACTTATTTTTCTCTCGCTCACCTGGTATTTTCATCCAGTTATAGACGGGACCTTTATAGACCGGTTCACTGTCCCCTTCATCGCCTTTGGAATCGAGATGGCCATCGAGTGCCTTTCCTTCGTGGTGGTTCTGGAGGGCGATGTCCTGTCCCGACCCGATGAAGGCCCCGCTCACGGGACTCACAAACCCAGTGTCTTTTTGGGAGGGACTCCATGTTGTGGGGTAAGCTGTGACGTTGGGTGTGGCGTACCCATTATGATGCGGGTAAGTGGTATACTGGTCTGTGTAGCCCCCGCTTTGGACTTGAACCTGGGGACAAGTGGAGGCGAAACCACACGCCTGGTAGCCATAAGAAGTGCTGAAGGGGGTGTTATTGACAGAAGTGTAATAATTGGAGTTTGTGAAATCAAAAGAGGTGTAATGTCCTGTGGTACCTGCGTGCATCCCTCTCCACCCTACGGGGGAGGCACCCGCCGCCGCCGCGGGGTCCCCGGGTCCCGTCTTACAGTTCCTGCCTGCAGCGCTCACGGCGGGATCGAAGCCGCTTGGAAACCACGCTTCACCCGGTTGATATTTGCTGAAAAGTGAGTTCAAAAACATTGAGCTCATTTAAGCGATTGATTTGTGGCCTCGTTAGACGGGGTTTTATGGGCTTCCTGGTCGGGCAGAGTCGGGTGGATTTACTACCGCTATCTCCTCCAAACCTCTGTCCGTCCCCTCGTAGTCGGCAAAGACACCTTGAGCGAGATGTAAGCAGTCAATCGACCAATCACAGGCCGTGATGATCCTCACCCAACCTGTGAAGTGATTAATTATGCAATTGTTAACAAACAATGGTAAATTATAAATCCATAGTTCACTCCACTCAAGGATTCCATCAAGAATCATAATTACCGGAAAATAAGATTTTGACTCTTTAGATATGGCAGCAAGAAATACAATGATAGATTTCTGTTTTGATTTTTGTCTTAAATCCAGTCATTGTTGTTTTTACCCTGAGAGTTGGTGTATCACTTTTCCACTCGCCTCGACCTTTCATGTGAAATCAATATATATCTTCAGATGAAGGTGTAAAACAAATATAATCCATATTTTCTCCTTAAATCGAATTAGATAAATTGAGAATACTTACTTAGTCATTATTGAGAAGAGTAAACAATTTTTTTTTACAGAAACGAATCATTATTGACCTAACATATACAGTGAAACGGAGGGGCACGCTAAGAAAGCAATGCTTGTATGATGCATGTCCCGAAGACTAAGTTACATAATAGCATTTTGGTTAAACAAGGTTTACAAGAAAAGAAAGAGGGAGAGAGTTGTTAAATTAAGAAACAGGAAATAGAAAGGAAGAGAGATTGGTAGCAGGAGCAAAAACAGCGTCCTTAAGCACGTGCTCACATGAAAACATGAAAAAGAGTGATTTTTTTTTTAAATTTAGACTTGACCTGTTTGAAGCTGAGCAGATATGTTTTAAGTTTACTTTTAAAATTGTTAAGACTAGGGGATTCTTCAATTTTTGTATCTAAAGTATTCGAAATACATGGAACCTGAAAAAGATGTTTTGTGCAAAGAGTGTTCTTGTTAAACACTGCCTTGTCTCGTTGAATATTTATGTACGGTGTTGTTTTTTTTTAACCTAATTTGTACATGAATTGGCTGAGTTGGAAATGATGAATGTCTTTCTTATTTTCAAAAAATGAAATACCCGTATGATGCACAATAAGAAACAGAATGATTTCATTTTCGATTAATAATTAATCATTCATGCACTTTGATCTGGATGATATCTCAACAAGGTCAATACGTCTTGATAAATTTCAACACAAAATGAAAGCATGAACACAGGTACATTTAATGAGTGGTATACTTCAATATAAGTTTATAAGTTATTTTTGACGATAAGTTTACATTTGAAAATTTTGTCTCACATAAATGTCGATCAGCATCATTTGGGTTATATAAGATTGGTAAAATTCGAAGTTTTTAAAACAAATCAACCACTGAACGATTAATTCATGCTTTCGTTATGTGTCATTTCGATTTCTGTAATAGTTTGCTTTTTGGTCTTCCATCTTCTCAAATACAAAGATTACAACTCCTTCAAAATTCTGCAGCGCGACTTGTTACACGGACAAAGAAGCCTCAGTCAATATCACCAGTCTTAAGAGATCTGCATTGGTTACTCATTAAGTCTCGTATCCAATTCAAGATACTTTTATTAACCTATCAATGTTTACAACGGCTAGCTCCATCTTATCTTACTGAAATGTTAACTCCATATAAACCAGAAAGAATGCTACGTTCCAGTGCCAAGTCTCTGCTTTGTGTTCCACAAACCATGACAAAGTCATACGGGGAAAGGTCTTTCTCATACAGCCACTTTTTTGTGGAACAAATTGCCAGAACAACTCAAAAATATAGGAACCTATGACACCTTCAAATGTGTTTTTTTTACCACTTATGAGTAGTCAGAAACATGAACCCGGTGCATTTTTCCTTTTCTTGTACAAACATCTCGTTTTCTATTCTTAAAGTGGATAGAGACATGCAGTTTTGCCTATGTGTTATGCGCTATATAAAAATGCTTAATTATTATTATTATTATAACACAAGCGATCTTACGACAGGTAATTAACATGATTAATATTGATATTATTGTTGGACAAACTTATATAATCTGATGTGTGACACCTTTAAGAATATTAAGCATTTGCTACCAATTATAAGATTCGCCAGTCACAGTAACCCTTTTAATATTAAACATTTCATTGGAAATTCACTCTTAAATCTAACGCATAATAGTGTATAGATTACATGCGTTATGTATAGTTGTTACGCATATGATTGTATAAATGACTTGTTTAGCAGCATAATTATATACGTGGTTCATGTTTGAATTAGATAGAAAATGTATTCAAGACAAATCTGGACAGGGGTGTCGATCCGTGTTCACGATTGGGGAGGGTGGGGGGGGGGGGGGGAGATGACCGGCGAGGGAGCGAAGCCAGTGGCGTATATTATGGCGCCCGGGGCAAAAAAAATGAAGTTACCCCCCCCCCCCCTCCCCTCCCCCCTCAAATGCCTAAACTTATCTACGTTTGCGAGGGAGCAAAGCGGCCGAGCGGCAAATTATTCAATTTTTAACCGTAAAAAACGCAATTTCTTGTGCATTTTACCCAAGAAATTTTGCAATTGACCACCGGAAATGAGCGGTAGAGAAGATCGAATATCATACATTGATAAACGGTTTTTTATTCACTCACTTCTACAATCGGGCGCAAAACTAACGAAAATCCTATATAGGGTTGAGAAAGAGTCGAGAAATTATTTCAGCAAGGCTACCTGGAGTTAAGATTTCTTTAAAAGTTGAACCTTGCAAATGCTGTTTTATACACTTTATCCTATATTGGGGACGCAATATTTAGCAGGATTCATATATATCAAAACTTACATGATATAGCGAGCAAAGCAATTACATCTTTATTTTTTCAAATTTTGAACCCCTTAAGCTATTTAAGAGCTATCCTGAAAGCGACCGAGCTTTGGAAAATTTTCGCATTTCAAACCTTCAAAAACTAGATTTCTAGTGCATTTATCCTGCGGATTGGGGGCGCATAATCCGTAAGGATTATGATTTTTCTTCATCCCTCCTGCATTTTCTTTCTCTCCTTTGCGTTTTTTGCGCCCCCACCAAGTGCCGCTTTGTATTTTACGTCCGTGTGTGGGAATGTGTTTGTAATCGGGCTGGCCCAGCATTTTGGATGTATTTTGTGCACTACATATCCTTTACTTCTTTATATGTATGATATAGCTTGTTAACTGATTTGGAATGTCTGGTTGTTGTTTCTCCTTGACTACTGATACATTTATCTTTCTAAATGAAAAGGATTTAGTTCCAAACAAGTTTAGCTCCACAACAATGCATTTTATTAATGAAATACGAGTAGTAGATTGACTGCCATGCTAAGATTAACATCATGTACTAGTATGTATAAAACATTTCATTCCTATTACATGGCCTCAAAGTCGTTATATCACTGCTAGAATTCGTACGTTTTAATTGCAAGGGGTCTTTCTATATATCACGGCATTAATCTTGACGATATAGACACCAGCCTGACAGTAATTATACCAAACAAAAATTACTACATATCCCGAACTGGCAAGATTTTGTCGATTATAGTTTTGGAGTAGGGTTGTGTCTGGACTCTGGAGTATTACCCGATTACCCCCTAAAATGTATCTCTCTGTGCATTTCTCTATAGTTGCAGAAAAGTTGCCAATTTGCTGGGGAAATAAAGATTTTGAATGGGACTACGAAATACCATTTTGAAATTGTAATGTGTCACTTAGTTTAGGATATTCCACACAGTTAGTTAGAAAGCGATTGGGCTATTACCCGGTTACTCCTCTCTCTCTTGCTAACATCTATCTCTCCTTGTATCTCTCTATCATGTCTATACAATAATGATTATGAATACGCAAGACACTTTGCAGACAAAATTGCCAATTTGCTGGAAAACAATTATTCTGCATTAGACTACGTATTGCCATTTTGAATATTATTATAATAATAAAATGTTTAAATTTTCTTTTAAGATACTCCATACAACATGTACAACGTACCGTATTCTGCCCTGTATCAAGATCATTTTCATGTGAATGCTATATAGGTGAAATCTTAAGCATATACTTCTTGCTATGGACCAAACACGAAAAATTGTTCAGAATGCATTCTCTTGTTGCAAATTGGTTCAGAATTGTAGTTGAAAGATTAAGCAAAAATGAGTAAAAGAATAAATTGTTATATTAAAAATACGCAATTGCACAGTTTGTCGCTTTATTTAATGAGACGGGAAGCGTATGTTACCCGATGTAGGGGCGAAGGGGAGGAAACGGAAACAGATCAAGACTAATATTATTTCAATATCATAATAACACGCTAGGCCTACTATAAACAGATATAATTCGTGTTTTGTTTACAATTACTTATCTGCAAACTATCATTTACGTTTGTATTAGTAGTTCCTTCCTCTCACAATGTGTTCCGAATCTCTAAATAGAAAACAAACTAATAATAATAAAATGTTAGCGACATTGAAGAAGTAATGATTTAGAACATAAGAAATAGAGGATATACATGAAATAAAAATGAAATCATGAATTTTCTCAAATAACGAAACATGAATATTGTTGAATGTACAGGAAGTAATTAGTTTAAGTAAGCAGAAACCAATGACATAGTCTGACTACGTTTACATTTCAAATTTAATTTCCACTTTTGTAGATATTTGTACATGTAATGGTCATGATAAGATAATTATGTCCTTGAAAGTGAACATTGGTTTAATTAAGAATATGAATAGGATAGCGGGGCATCAGAAGACTGTCTTGTTATAGTTATTTATACAATTCAACTACATGTATATAATCAATATATTATAATCAGAATTAAAAAATATTCCCCAATAAAATATGTTCATGATGTGAAGTCAATGGATTTATGTTGATTATTTCTATTGGTCGAAAAAATGAATAAATTGGCTGGTTTGTCAAAGTAAGTCTTTTGCAGTAGTGTTACATTTCTTTTTAGATACGTTAACCCTCTTGTTACTACAAGACTAAAATGCTATTCCATTTGTGAATAGCGTAGTTGATATTGGTATTGGAAGGGTTAATGTAAGCTCATTCTAAACATGAATGTAAAGCGCATATAGGATTAAGTATTAATTATTATGCGCTAAATATATTATTATTATTAGGAGTATTAATCTCAGCACTTCGTTCCCTTTACAAAGATAATGAAGTGTTAACACTACACTGTTTCTTTTATTCTCTTTAATTATGAGTAATATCGTGTAAACGGAGGGTCATTTAGGCGTCCATATCATAATTTGTTTTTTTATCCAGTTCAAAATATTCATATAATGTAATGAGCTGGTACTTTCGCCTTGAAATTTACACACATAATTATAATTTGCCAACATATTATCTGAACATTTACGTTTTGTATCTGTGATCTTTGTTCGATCTCTTAAAGGGATCGATTGAAGTAAAGTCACAAAACTATTTGGAGAATTGTAAATTGTAATTATTACAACCGGATATATCAGCCATTTTAATGTTACAAAATTATATTGAACTGTAAATTGTTCAAGTTACTATGTTTGCTGTATTATATGATAAAACCTTCATGAACTGAACTGAGGGGTGGAAAAGGGAGAAGAGATGGCGAGAGATACATGTATTATATACGGAGAGAGAATGATAAATAGAGTGTTAAAGAGAGAAAGAGAGTGAGTGAGGAAATAAGGAAGGTGAAAGAGAAAGAGAGAGAGAGAGAGAGAGAGGGGGGGGGGGGGGGGGGAGAGAGAGAGAGAGAGAGGGAGAAAGAGAGAGTGGAATACATTTTAGGAGGGATGTTAAATCAGCGATTAAGATATCATAAAACAGATATTGATAATGATTATTATGATTATTATGATAATGTTATTATATTATCATAAAGATAAGAACTGAGAATGACTGACAAACAAAAGAAAGTAATAATGAAGGGCATATATCATGATTATACGTGTTATACCATTACAAATAAATACACAAAGGGGGAAATGCATGAAAAACATATCAAAAGAGTTGGGTTTCTCTTCTTAAAAATCTATTTGAAGGCATACAAGAATAACAGGTGGCCAAACCCCAAACATTCATGATACTTCACAGTTCTATCTTGTGGGGAAGAAACTAGGATTATTGAAATCAATGATTATGACATGATTTAATGGCATTAATTTCTCCTTCTGGAATTGAAATTTGGATCAGCGCAAGATCTGTTACACGCGGCTTCAGATTGTTCCAAGTGGCAGCGCGCATTTTTCACTGCCAACGATTTCCCCCAAGTAACGAGAAGTATTCCCCCTATAAATAAGATGGCAAATCCCCGTGTCCACCCCCATCACTCCAAGAGACCAGGTCCAAGCATCTCCAGACAAAGGATCGCATCCCACCATCATCCTCTTCGACGTCTTTCCAACTTGAAGAGTAGGAGGAGGCGGCGGATCCTTTGATTAAATCAAAATGAAATCGAGTAAATCAAATGATTTGTCAATCAATTAGATGAACTTTTCATGATATATGACATTCTAAATTTTCATAAAAATGGCAATTATGGCCTCATCAAATTGATATGGTTGATAGGCTCAACTCCATGCAGCAGATTAAGTACAAATGTATCGTATTCAGATACAGATATCGCGTTCTTGTCCGAGAACTCTGTTTCGTCGCTTATTTTGTGATAAATAGTTATGTTTATATCCCGTGTATGTTTATCATTTAAGGTGGCGCAAAAAATGCCAGAACTTTGTTCGGTGTTTTTCTCAGATCAAACATGTTGATGTGAGGCACAGGTTAACATTGTTTATTCCGTGTCACCAATGGTGAGAAGTACTTCCTTTCCCGTGGTCTTGGCATTTCTCCGTCCATCGTGTGAGGTTTTCCTTTTCCCATAAATATAAACTTATCAGCTTATTGCAAAAAGAAACAACACTTATATATCACAAAACACAACAAGAAATATACTATCATGTATATCAAAATTCCCTTGTATGTACGTACAAATAGTAACTTCTTTCTGTTGTAGTTTGTTGTAAAGGTCATGGGGTGTTTGAAGAGCCAGTATTTGCCCCAGGCTTCTTTTCGTCAAAGATATAGGGTAGGTTTAGGGTTATGGTTAGGACATCGTGTTAGATCCAGGGTTGCAGACAGGAATTTATGAAGAGAAAGAAGAGGTGTTAATAAAGTTCCATAATTTAAGGAAATCAATATCAATTCATCATTCAGGGATTATTTCATATGTTATTTTTTTCCTTCTCATTAAAAAAAAATCCACTGAAGATTTGTGCTTGAAAACCCAGTATTTGACCCAGTATTTGCCCCAGGCTTCTTTTCGTCAAAGATATAGGGTAGGTTTAGGGTTATGGTTAGGACATCGTGTTAGATCCAGGGTTGCAGACAGGAATTTATGAAGAGAAAGAAGAGGTGTTAATAAAGTTCCATAATTTAAGGAAATCAATATCAATTCATCATTCAGGGATTATTTCATATGTTATTTTTTTCCTTCTCATTAAAAAAAATCCACTGAAGATTTGTGCTTTAATTAAAAACTAATGGGTAGTATATTAAAAGAATTGCATTTGTAGGTAGAATTCATGTACTGTGGAACAAATGAATGAAGACGTAATACAAGCTGGATTTCTAAATACACACAGCCTAGATACTTAGTGAACTCACAATTTAAGAGCGAGAAGTTCATTTAAGGTCTAAAAGATCGGCATATGTGAAAATCACTGGTTCGCCATGTCATGTCGTCATAAAATAGGTTACGTTGACACGTGACCCAGTAAACTCTTGCGAGTTGCAAAACCCCGTTTCAGTTTCTCTGTTCACCGTCATGAAATCATCATTAATTCATCAAAGAGTCATTATATTCAAGTGTATATCACACATATCTCGTGTCTTGAAACTAAAAGATTTACGTATTGTTGTCTTCTTAGAGGTGTATTCTTAGATTTAAAAAAAAATATTTCTGAACGTATAGTTTACAAAAATATGACAACACAAATTTTAAATTTAATATGTATTGGCTTAGTGAGAGTAAACATTCCCTCTCATTTGTCAATTAATTTGTAATTTGTTTTTACAAATATAGCAAAACAGTTACTTAATTCTTTTTCGTTTGTAATTATTACTTTTTGTTTCGCAAAATCAATCATCACTTTTAACTTTTAGAGTTGCTACCATTTCATATTTTCACTATTCGTTACAAAGTTTGGCGTATTGAACTAGATGAAAAATGTACCCCCTCAAAAGAGAGGCAAAAGGACTATTTCTTTTTTTAATAGCTACATCTTTCGATACAAATAATCATTCTTATAATAATAATAATAATAATAATAATAATAATAATAACTGGCATTTATAAAGCGCCTTTCCCAAACTGGCTCAAAGCGCTGATATATATTATTACCCCGGTCATTGGATTCTGACACGCCCGCACACAGTGTATGCACATTTTCCACTCCCTGGGGAGCATTCCAGCCAGTCGCCTGTTAAGCGCACACATGCTAAGCAAAGGCCATTAACTTTCGCCATCATATTACCATTACTCGCCATCCTACCTGGGTGGAGAGTGGCAAATGTATTGCCAAAGGACGCTAGTGCTGCGGTGGGATTCGAACCCCGGACCTCGTGTGGTTAACAGTCCGGGGACTTATCCACTGATCCACAACACCTCTACTCTTATACCGAACATGCCAAAGTTATGTATTAAAAAAACACAAAGAGAGAGGATGTTAAAACACACGGGTTAAACAAATTGAGAAAAAAAACCACACATAAAAAACGAGGTAAATATTACGTGACTCACGGCAGTGAGTCATCCAAAAATTATAGAAAAATGAATTTAAACTTCAGGTATGAAAACATATTACAATGGAAGTGAAATATATAACAAGGAGTTCAAAGCTGAATGTGATAGCAACTCGTGTCAAGACTCTTCTTCTTCTTCTTCTTCTTCTTTTCTTCTGCTTCTGCTTCTGATGATGATGATTACTTCACCTTATTTCTTTCTCTTCTTTATCATTCCCATTCCTTTTATTTATCTATAATCTTATACCAATTGAATGGAATGAAGGGAGCGGGGATAATACTACTACTTCTTATACTACTACTACTACTATACGACTATACTAACTATTGCTACTCTTACCATTACTACTACTATTACTACTACTACTACTACTACTACCACCACTATACTGCATGCACTATTACTAGTACTACTACTACTACTGTACTCCTATCCTATAACTGTTGTTACTCTTACCATTTCTATTACTACTACTACTACTACTACTACTACTACTACTACTATTACTACTATTGCTACTATTACTACTACTAATACTACTACTACTACTACTACAACTACTACTTCTCCTATTACTACTACTACTACTATGACTACTAATAGCAATACTACCGCTAATACTACTACTACGACTACTGTCACTACTACTACTACTACTACTACTACTACTTCTTCTTCTACTATATAACCACTGCTACTTCATTGTACTTCTAGTATTACTTCTCCCGCAACTACTACTGCTCCGACTAATATTACTACAATGCGTACTATTACTACTACTTCTACTACTACTACTACCACTACTACTACTGCTCCGACTACTACTACTACTACTACTACTACTACTACTACTATTACAACTACAACTACTACTACTACTACTACTACTACTACTACTACTACTTCTACTACTACTACTACTACTACTACTACTACTACTACTACAACTACTACTTCTCCTATTACTACTACTCCTATGACTACTACCACTGCTACTTCATTGTACTACTAGTATTACTTCTCCCGCAACTACTACTGCTCCGACTACTACTACTACTACTACTACTACTACTTCCACTACTACTATTACTACTACTATTACTATTACTACTACTACTACTACTACTACTACTACTTCCACTACTACTATTACTACTACTATTACTACTACTACTACTACTACTACTACTACTACTACTATTACCAGTGGCCTAGCGTGGCTTCATCCAATGATGGGGTTCTGGTTATGGGGGGGGGGGGGGGAGGGAGTGGGGCGTTCTTTATAGGTGCATGCAATGTGAGAGAAAATGGTGGAAGGGGTCGTATCATCTTTCACATATCCATCCTCTGCCTTTTTATTATTCTTGCCCCATTTTTCACTCTTAACCCAATGCCTACGGGAGCCGGGTGGTTCCTGTATTAGCACTATGAGAATAAGAGAATTCAGTAATCAACGGGTTAAATACATTTTTTCACTTGCAAATTATCTTATAATTATACTTAGTACTTTAATTTCTCTTAGTTTAGATAACTATACAACTGGCATTGAACTAAAAACGCTCAATTCGTGAAATATTATTTTGTTATCATTATATTGTTTTTGTCTTTGATCTTGCGAATGTACTTCACTTTGCTTTAAATACTTGAGACGTTGTACAGGTTTTTTTTTTTTTTTTTTTTTTTTTACTAAACTTTGGCCGTCGTATTTGAGATTTAAACACGTAGGCCTATCTCTAACTTTTTTTTTAATAATTGAGACCTTGGACATTAACTTTATTTTGCCTGTGGTGCTTGAGAAAGTTTTGTTTAGACATACTCTCAATAAGAATTTAAAGAGAGGCAGGGGCACCACCCTACACAAATTTCCAACCAAGAAAAGAAAATAGCCTACCTTTCAATTAAGTAAGGAAATTATTGCACAATAAATAATCACTAAATTGTCTTGAAAACCGGATTGTTGTCATTTTGAAACGTTTCTGCCCCGTGGCAATACAATCACGCTCTTACTCATGGTTTTGAGGCCAAACTTATAAAATGAAAAGGGGGCGGGGGATGTGAGGGCACATCTCAAAATGAAGCCTAAACAGAGCAAAATTGAACACTATTTTTATATTACAAATCACCAGATGATGCATGAACTAAAATACTGTTCTGAAAAAATTTCAGTCGAAATGGAGACTTTCCACAATTTTGCTCTCTCGCTTTACTCGCTAGCAGTAGCTCTGTACTGCTGCTGCTGATCACACTGCAATGTCGCTCAAATTATTACATTTCGAAAACAAATAATTGAAATTTATAAATTAGGAAGCGATAGGGTAAAGGAACTTCTGTCGCCCCGCCCCTATCCCCAAGCAGATTAAAGCACGGAATTACATAAATTACATAAATTATCGTTGGCTTTGATGGTTTGCCTCCCCTGAAAGAAAAATCTAAATACGCCACTACACGTTTAAGCGTGTAAAACACCACTCGGATACATCCGTGTTCTATACATTTATACCTAGTTTGTGAAAACTATATTTCCGTTGAACAGTTTTGTACAAGTATGTTGTGAATTTTAGCCAAATGTTTATGAAAGTAAGTACTTTAGGTATTGTTAATCAGGTTTGATTATTTTGCAACTTTACAACAAAAATCGTAATTGGTATTGGCAATTTAAATGAATGCATTAACAAAATCAGTTTGTACTACTTTTATTTACGAACAAATCGGGATACCATTTTGTTTTAATCAACATGTCCTGCTGTCCATTTACCTTAAAGAAGAATAAATGATCTAACTTATATTATAAATTGAACTTGTTTAAAAAGAGAATCATGAGATACCAACTCATACAAGAATAGAAGAAGAAGAAGAAGAAGAAGAAGAAGAAGAAGAAGAAGAAGAAGAAGTTGAAGAATAAGAAGGAATAGAAGTGAAGGAAAGAGGAGGAAGAAGAAGGAAAGAGGAGGAAGAAGAAAATATGAGAAGAAGAGGAAGAAGGAGATGACGAAGAAGGTGGGGAAGAAATGTTCGGAGAACAAGAGCACACGGAAAGAGGTAAAACGGAAAGGAGAAAGAATTCAACGAAGAATAGTGTTAAATTAGGAAGACAATTTTCTAATGTACAGAGAGTTTGAAAGATATGTGATCGTGCATGTAGCAGCGGCAGATGGCAGATTATGCAGAATAGTAATACATTCCAAAGGAAACAAGCAATGTAGGAAAATACCGGTATTTTCTAGCCTTGAATAATGTTTAGAGTAGATCTCGATAACTTCTCCCAAGAGAGCAATAACTGCTCATAATTGATCGGATTGGCCCATAGTTGGATAAGGTTTGTCCGGTGATATTTCAAAATTACTTGCACTCTACTTCCATACATCACAAAAAAATCAGAGAAGCAGATTAAAGCCATTAGACCTGTTTTATCAATCAATATTTTGGCAAAATAAAGACTCAAGGCGTATTTTCACGGTCATTTGTCATTCGTAAAGCATATTACATTGACAGAGGGAGAGAGAGAGAGAGAGAGAGAGACCTCTCCAATTTCCTCGATAGTTTTTAGCAGCTTTTACTATAGTTGCTTTTTTAATATAAAAAGTATGCAGAATGTAGTGTTGGATTCAATTCTGATTTAAGATATTATTGATAATTTTGACAGAGTTTTAATGACAGTGGTATAATCGTTTATTAATTTGTCTTAGGATGTAAGAAAACAAAACAAATCCATTTAAAAAGTTCTAAGAAAAATAAGCAATAGGGCCTATCTATTTATGTTTATTTTTCAGCGAGAATAATGTGGTACAATTACTTTTAAATTCATATCTAGAGGAGCAAAAAATTCCTTACGATTTTCATCACATTACTAATCCAGCTTTTCTTACTCTCTTGGGACTGATTGTTTCACTTAGAATTTTGATTTCTCTTTTATGATTAGCATATTGATATCAATCGTAAGTCTATGGCAAACCATGTACTGAAGAGTTACAATTGATCGTAAGATTGATTGTATCTCTTAATGTTACAGGTCCCTGATCTGGTAGCATTATAGTTACCTACATGTTTAAGGAGCATAGCGTGATGCTGAAAATAAACAGTAAGCGGCAATGTCAAATAACCCATTACAGAAAGAATTGTGAAACTTTTTTTTACCTATGTTGGGTAAAAAAGGGAACATGAATGTTTGTGGATATATTTCGCTCAATAGTGAGTTAAATTTTACCCAACAAACATGTATTTTCCCTTTTTTACCCAACTCTTTTCAGAGTGATCAGTCAGTGATAGTTATTAATAGACATTCAGAATGATACTTCAGTATGTCAAAATTTGAAGAAATAAAATTACCTATACATTGTCATATGAAAAATACACACGATATAATTTCTTTACTTTAAAAATTAATATCTTAAGAATATTAGGCCTAAGCCTTCGCAATAAGCATGTATTCTTTTTATTAAGTTTGTACTTTTACAAATAGTTGGCTGTCAGTTTTATTCGTTCCTTATAGTCTCCTTTTAACTGACGTATGTATTCAGTTGTCTACTGAATTTGATACAGTAATATAAAGCATGATTTTTAACCACAAATGCTCAATATCTTAGACAATGACAAGTTTTTCCGTTTGACAAGATCTAAGTAGTTTTCATACATTTCTGATAACTAATATGACTAATGGAAAATGGTATCTGACTCTGAAATTAGGCAAATGATATCAATGTGAACATTTGATTCATCTGATTTGTTTTATGGAGTGGAAAAAACCTGGTGCTACATGTATACTTTACAAATTTGATGTAGGCCTATCAAAATTATTGAATATGAAAAAAAAAAGAAGGAAAGTTCAACTATTTTCAGACAACGTAAGATGAAATAGAGAATAGGCCTATCTGAAAATAACTGATACTGTTTTTTGTTGTTGTTATTTTTGTCTTTGTTGTTTAACTTCAAAGTAATTTTCACACATCATTTTATCGTCACGTATGCTCCTTTATTTCCCATTCGTCGTAAATTGTAGACACACAATATAATAAGCAAGACAGGCTGAGGAGCAGCAGTCGGCACACAGCGGGCTTGTCATACCAAGTGCCGCCGTAACTGGTGGCGTAACAAACGACCCGTGGCTAATACAGGTTAGTAAATCGGCGCCCTGATCAATCTACCGGAACGAACTTGACTCGTAAAAAGAGCATGATTTGCTTTTATTTCTGTCACCCTTTACCCCACTTTTCTCTTATTTCATGGATTCTTATTTCTGACGTTGTTTTATTATCTAGGTCTTGTAAGAGACAGACAGCACGTAATCATGATGCATTGTTGCAGTTTAAGAGGTGCATAATAGAGGTGGGAGAGGTTAATAATCGGTTAAAATATTGAACACTGAACTCCGCCGTGAAAAAAAAAATATACAACGAAAGGCTGTTTACTGCAAAGATTATACTGTAAAGAAAAAATATCTTAAAGAATAATTTACTATATTTCTTTCTTTAATTTAATGTAAGGCAGCATACACCATTTCAGTTCTGCTAAAAGTATCGTATGAAATGTACATGATAGTCAGTGCGTCATTATACATGTAAACTGTTATCATATTGAAATATGAACCTTTACGCCCACGCAATGCACACCTTATGTAAAATTTTTCATGTGTAAAGTATGTGTTAAATGCATAAATCATACAATAATGATAATTGGAAATAAACGCTATATGTTTATTTTAAAATGTGTTCCTTTTTTTTGAAGTCATTTAGGTCGTACACTGTAAAAAATAACTGTAAAACTACAGACTTTCTGGCTTTCCTTGAGACTGACTACAAATTATTTTAATTATTTTTTTTTTTTTTGTCTCTTTCCTGTAAAAAACGGAAATATTTTTTACAGACTGTAGTTTTACATGAGGCTGTAAAATAAGTGCACTCCTGGCGTTTCGACTGCCAGGAAATTCCCTGTAAAAATACCCACATATTTTTTAACGGTGTACTGTCTGTTTGGTAGTTTTAAAGGAACAATTTTTGTTGTCATGACTAGCATTTCTCATTCCTTTGTCACCTCCATTCATTTATGTGTATTGTGTAATCCACAAAGTCAGGTGCAAATTACAACATAGCCAGCTGCTGTTGTTGTTTCTTTCAAAGCAGTGTTTATAATACAAATTTTTTTCCTACCGATCAATTTTTGTTTAAATAATAGAAATGAAGTAACATTTCAATTGCTTTAATCGGTTCCAAATTATACTGTATATTTGTGTATAATTATAGCTATTGGCAGCACAAGAATGACGAGAAAATGAAGCATAGATTCGTGGATGAATACTATTTATATTTGATTTGATCTCTTATGGTTGTGTGATAGAGCTATTATCAAAAGCATTTGAAGCTATGTTATGTGTATGTGTGTGTATATATATATATACATTAATTATACAGGATTACATTTTTCCAGCAAATGTCTGTGTTTAAACAGTGAAGTATAAATACGCAAATGAGAGGTGTAGTGATTCAGATCCGTGGCTCTTCAATACATATTTGAACTGCTTTACTAAATTTCGTCATTGTAAGTATTGAAACAATAAAATTCAACACAAAGTGTTGTGAATGTTGTGTAGGGTAAATGACATGTCGATATATTGACTGTTTTCTTATAATGTGAAACATACTTACTTGATTTTCATTCTGATAGTTACGCATAAGGTATGCAGGTATGTGTTATGATTCCATAGCAAGCATGTTATACACCCATTGTAACCATTCATCAGTTCATAGAGCAGGATAATATAATTTTCCAACAGATTGTGGTAAATATAACATATACATGTAGTAAAGTAGTTATCATAAGTTTGATAATAATTTAACTAAATCGTCAATATTTTAAGCTAATTTTGGCTTTGAGTATATCTAATAGAGTTGTACATGTTCAAAAAAAAAATCATTTAACCGGTAGGCTAATAATCGGATCCAATAGTACATGCCTACTCATTTATACATCATAGTAATACACAGTGATGT
This sequence comes from Heliocidaris erythrogramma, assembly GCA_025617745.1. Lineage (NCBI taxonomy): Eukaryota > Metazoa > Echinodermata > Echinoidea > Camarodonta > Echinometridae > Heliocidaris > Heliocidaris erythrogramma. Next base: position 65,316,890 of record CM046853.1, read on the forward strand.
ATTTACATTTCAGTAAGTACGCTAATATAATAAAACATTATATGTTGTGGTAATAGCATGCATTGTTAGTAATATACGCACCCGGAACAACCGCATGACCTTGTATGACCACAAAGTTAGAAATAATATCTATATTTTTAAACTTAAGAAAGGAAATAGAGATTGTTTACCTCCAGGGTTACTGTGTCGCTTGTTGGAAAGTATCCTACAGCCTATATCGCAGAACTTATGATTTTTGTATGATAACATATCATCGCCATAAATATGTTAATATCATTTTTAAACCCTGTACCAGTACAGCAAAGAGAAAATTTTCAGGCGTTTGAAAGAATAAGAAATTAAGAACATTTTGTATCAACTGTCCTATTATTACATTTAACTTTAAGCATTGTAAAACAATATTCAGTTTATGAAACATTAACTCACATGTAAATTTTCATTCTAATAATTTTTCCTTAGTAATGTGCATGACTGTATTTAAATATTCACAGAAATGTTTTGAATTTCATTTTGAAATAATTTTTTTACATTTTCTGATTGTGTGTAGATGCGCCAACTCGTCTATATAACAATCTTTGGATATTGACTATCCATGAAAAAGAGTGTTCCGTACATTTGAATAGCAGACTGATTTGAATTGAATTCAGAAGCATTTTTAACAGATATATTTCTCTGAGATTGTTCTATAATAACATCAATGTATTTCAATTTACGCTAACGATAAAGGAAGGTCTCATTCACGCTTATATTTGTCTTATCTAATTGTGCCACTCATTTCCATCAACCAAAATTAAATGTAAAAGCAATGGTGTTGTTTGTACTTGTACTTGTAGCACTTGCTGAATTTGTTTTTAAAATTTGAAAATTATAGGTCCACATACAGACACGCAATCATGAGTCTATTCAATCATGAAATTGATAACAAAACCCATTAACATTATTAATGACTAGTCAAATATATCTGTCACACTTTCTCCACTTCAGTGTAATTAGAGCTCTAAAACTACAATTTACCAACTCAGTCATGTCAGTGGCTCATTAAGAACTACATTTTCAGTCATGTTAGTATCTACAATTTACTGAAATATTTTGTGTTAGTTCTAAGTAATTGATGTATTCTTAAAAATATACTATTAGAAAACAATAAAGCAAATCAACATGATTAATATATCAAAGACGAATGAACCACTGCGAAGATTTCTGTGAATATCCAGCGAAGGACTTTATATCTATTAGAAAAAGTGTTTGAGCTGTTCAGGAATCACCAGATACTGCTTTTAGACATAATTATGAGGGTACCTGCGCATTACACCTTCACAATCAGCTATTTCAACTGAACGCTAATCTTCATAATAGTAATCATCGTCATCATCTTCATCATCATGATATAAAAGGACAATGGTTTAATGGCTAGCACAATGAAAGATATCCACTCATCAAGTACTTTGCGCTACTTTATATCATTACTCTACTTTTGAAAAAGTCCCGTTTTTTATACTATGGATATGCCTGTCGACATGGTCGAGGCGAAAAGTTTTCATCAATATGCCTCCCAGTCATATCACAAAATATGAGATAGATAAAATTTTACATTCTATTTGCAGTTTTACATCCAATAAACCTCTGATGCACAAAACAACCACTGATACCGTTACAAGGAAATACACTGGTGGGACTGAAGTCCTACCAGTGGGGTCAAGAGGGCCTGCAAGCACCCAGATGCCCTACGATCGCGGGAGACTGCTGGCATAGTAAATCCTTACCTGCTCGTATCTAATATGACATTTACGATGACGACAAATCGTAAAATCCACACGTTAGAGCACCTCAAGATCGTAGGAATAGGGAAATTAAATATTTTTATTCTATTTCAGGTCGCGGTACTTTCAAAGCGTTTCAACTCACCGATATTGGTTGCGTTACTTGTGTTCTAGGAGGTTTTACAACAGGAGAGTCCAGTCTGACCAGAATAGCCAGTGGTCGGCTTAATTGTTCCTCTTGAAGCGTCAATTTATTGAGCAGTCAGGGTTTGAGGGAAAAGTTGCGGAGGACCCGACAAGCCAGGGATGTTCTCTTTCAGATGAGTGATGATTATCACTCCAAACCAAGCTCGTTCAGACTTCCTCCAGACAGGCGACAATTTATCGCACCGAATTCCTTCAAGTCCTAGCTAAGAATTAATCGTTATGGGTGACGGTTTTTGTTACAAGATTGGGTGTTTCCTTGCCATTTGCAACAAAGTTGTAACATTACTGTGGCATTTTGGCATGAAGGTATAATTACTTGTTTAACGTTGAAAGGGTAGGGTTTATTATAATTTATTCATTTCTCTCCATAATGGGCATTCCACATGTAATCTGGTCACGTGATATGATACATTCACGCCACCAGAGTGGTGGGCTGTTTGTTCAAATCACAATCCTTTATCTAAAACCATATTTTCGTCATCCACCTCATAGATGATCCCTCACCATAACTTCTGCCTGATTAGCCTAACGACTGAAAGTGTTTTAGCTTATGTTGCCATGATGGTAGGGGGTCGCAGAAAAGGGTGGGTACTGGATTTAGAAGGTAAAAAGATTGATGAACATTTAACGAGAATGTGACGGAACATTTTCAAGTTTCAATTACATAATGACTTTCGGTAAAAACATGGGAGGCATTGCTAAGCGGTTGATTTATGATGGCCATTTAGGTGGATGTTTTAGGCCCATAAAATGTTCTCCTTGGAGAGAGTCATGGTATTGAAAAGCTCACGTTTGCACATTTCACTCCTACCGATTTCCATCCCATCGCGAATTTGGGGACAGCATGCAGGTAAGAAACTTTAACCCCGCCAAGTAAAAAAAGAACCCCCCCCCTGAAAAAAAGAGAAAGAATAGAACAGAAAGAAGAAAAAAAAAACAAAAGAAAAAACAAAAGGGAAACAAGTGATAAAACGTGTAAGAGGTCTTTCCTTGTATACATATTTTATAAAACATTATGTGCACTTACCATTATCATCATAGTATTATTATTTCAATTATCGATAATTCGGCCTCAGACCTGCAGACATTGGTGACATTTGGGGCTTGAGTGAAGGTATAATAAAGACTTATCTTTTTTATGATAGTTTGATCTCAAAACTTTTAGTCATGGATCAAAGTTATTTCGTAAACTTTGGCCCAACTTTCTTGTGTATCTTTTCCCTTTCTCGTGCAAAAATTATGATCTTTCTTGCATTTGCTACACTTTAGTGTAGTAAAAGTACATATAGTAGTATTAGTATTAGTAGTATCAGTATTATTATTATTATTATTATTAGTAGTAGTAGTAGTAGTAGTAGTAGTAGTAGTAAGAGTAGTAATAGTAGTAGTATAGTAGTAGTGGTAGTAGTAGGAGTAGTAGTAGTAGTAGTAGTAGTAGTGGTAGTAGTAGTAGTAGTAGTAGTAGTAGTAGCATAGTGGTAATAGTAGTAACAATAATAATTGCAGTATTATAAGGACAATAGGTGGATGAGTAAAGTAGAGTCGTAGTGGTAGTATAGTATAGTATAGTATATCGTCGTAGTATATAGTAATAGTAACATTAGTATTAGTAGTGTAGTAGTGTAGTAGTAGTAGTAGTAGTAGTAGTATTTGTAGTAGCAGCAGCAGCAGTAGTAGAAGTAGTAACAGTATTTGGTAGATATTTAGGAAAAAAAAGTAGCAGATCTGAAATGAAATGATAAATTGTAATGATAAATGAAAATAAAACAATGTATTCGTAATAATGCCAGTTCTGCACTACTGTTTCCAGAAGTAGTAATAAAAGCAGCCATAGTAGTGGTGGTTGTTGTGATGATGATAATCGTCGAGTACTAGTGGTCTTAGAAGTGGTAAAAGTACTAGATAGAAGTAGTGGTATAGCAGTAGTAGTAGTAGTAGTAGTAGAAGCACCAGCAATTGTAGTAGTAGAAGTAGTAGTAGTAGTAGTAGTAGTATAAGTAGCAGTAGTTGTAGTAGTAGTGTATATAACATAATGTTCAGTTTCACTAACAATTTATATACGATAATATTGAGTTAAGTAGTACTAGTAGCATAGTAGCTGTAGTAGCAGCAGCAGTAGTAGTAGTAGTAGTAGTAGAAGCACCAGCAATTATAATAGTAGAAGTAGTAGTAGTAGTAGTAGTAGTAGTAGTAGTAGTAGTATAAGTAGCAGTAGTTGTAGTAGTAGTATATATAACATAATGTTCAGTTTCACTAACAATTTATATAGGATAATATTGAGAGTGATCATAAATGGTAAACGAACCTGTAGGAGTTAGTATTGTAATTATAAATTACATTAATTCCAATACAAGATGTAAAATCTCATTTACACATTTTTCTATAAGTAAAGTAATAATGCACGTTGACATATACACAATATTTTTTAAAACATAAATCCTGTCCCAATTTAACTTGTAATCAATTTATGCTACTGCTAAAAAAAAAAATTATCCGTTTGTTTTCTATAGTTCAACTGTCTTTGTACATTCTCTCTCTGTCTCTCTGTCTGTCGGTCTGTCTGTCTGCCTCTTTCTCTCTCTGTGGTGAATAAAATCAAATTGAAATGTCGAAAATTGGCTTCACAAGTCTTGTATACTGCCGAGAAATTGTACACGTACAGCGTCTATGGAACATTATACACCAAACAATCCAACAGCAGTTCAGTACCGAGCAAACGACGATAGTTTTTAAAAGAATAAACAAAACTTTACTTCCAAAAGTAAACAATTCGGGATATCACTGAAAAAAAACAACAACGAGACGACTTTTATTTTTAATTGAGGTCAGAATATCATTGTTCTACTTTCATTCATGATTGTATTCATTTTTATTCATGCTTAAATAACTAAGGATAAAAAGAAAGAATAGTCGTGGGAACGAGAAAGCTGCTGATTTTTTAATGATAATGTAAAACATATAAATAATAATAATATTTGAATCATGTCAATTAAATGTAATGAACCTGATTTTGTACTTCAAGTAGAATCATAGAAAACACGATCGCAAACACTTCAAAAATTAATTCAAGGACAGTTTCATTACACTACTGTATTGCATATAAAGACCACATTTGACATGTTCGAATTATGTAATGATCTTATAATTTCAATTGATGATGAACAAGGTTATTGGTATTGGCTTAGGTTGGTTATCTGAAAATCTTCGGGATCATGTTGAACACAGTTTTTTATTATTTTTTAAAATAATTGATTAATTAGAAAACATCAAATTCTGATCATTGTTTATTTAGTTATAAATTGTCATGTGAAATGAAAAATGTTGCATGTGCATCTTATGAAAATTTTATTATATACAAAAAGGTTTCTTGGGTTTGATCGGGTCAATTGTGATTTTTAAAACGAGCTACGAACACAACTTTATTTAACAGTTTAATTGACAAACAATTATCAAACCGTTAGAGCGTAAGTTTCCACACAAATAAAAAGGTCATCGACAGAAATATAGTATCAGTACCCCCTCTACGGTAATACTGTGAAATCATACTTGCAAAATCCAGAGACCTGACAAAATGTACTTCGTGGGACTATAGGAATATTTAAGAAAAAATAAATTTGTATTGACTTCTCAGGTTTATTAAGTTTCACTGACAAAGCCAAGCCAACACTCTGACAGTTTGAAGTAAAGGTAGGATTAAGGGACATCGTAACGCTATTGCGAAGATAATAGTCAATAATAACCACCATAACTTTATTTTCATTGGGTTATAATGGAAGCGATAATTATAAACATGCATGTATCATAAAACAATTAAAACGTTATTGCATGAATAAAACTAACCTCACTATAGTCATGGTGGTGGGCAAGAGTCGTGGTTTAAAAAGAAGGAGAGAAAAAGAGAGATAGAGAGATAGATAGAGCGAGAGAGACCGAAGGAGTTGGGGAGAAGGAGAGAACCATGCGCATCGTCAAAAATAACCAAAACATGGAAAAAAAGAAGGAAATGTGAGTGGCTTGACTGAGGAAAGAAATATTGTAGTAAGTATCCATGGTACATTTATTTAAGTATTTCGTTCCATTGTATTATTGAAAATCGTTGCCTAGTATCTCCTTGATTAGGCCTACTATATCTGAGGTGGGAGCGGCAATACGCCATGAAAGCAAGGAGGATGAATTAAACAATAATGAAGCAATGAAGAGCGAGAAAATGAGGAGTAGGAGGAGGAGAAGCAGGAGGAGGAAAGGGGGAAGAGGAAGGGGAGGAGTAGGAACTAACAAAATAGAAGAGGAGAAGGAAGAAGAGGAGGAGGATATAAAGGGGAGGGTATTTGGAGAGAATGTAGCTGATTTGGCTTTGAGTTATGAGTTATTCTTTGATTTACGTTCACCTCTACGCCACATCGAAGGATGATTTCTGGCTGTTTGTACCGGGCATAGTCTAAATATTTCGGCGCTAGGCAAACACTATCAGGAGTATGAGGGTAGATTGCCATGCTATGATCGCCTTCCCTTCCTTTGCCGCCCACCCCAACTTCTAGTCGCCCTTCTCAAATATAAATAGAACTTGAAATAGATTTCTGTTCTCCCCTAATTTTATTCCCCTTTTTATTGCTAAATATATAATTTTGACACTAAATACTCATTTAATTTTTTTTCTTTATCTTACATACTCATCTGTTAGCATCGAGTATTAAAGATATAATATACTACAGGTAAATTTTGTTGCTTGGATGAAAACTGTAAAAAAAAAAGACTGTAGCTATATTGTGATGCAAGTAAGTTTCCAAATTTGTTATTAAACATTTTAAAACAAAGCTGTCATTCTTTGTCATAAATATTTAATTTTAAAAGCGGATGTAGATGATGTTATTGCAGATCACCTTACTTTACGATGGTCAATAACAATCAACACTGATCAATGAAGTAAGTAGAAATAAGAGAGTATATTTTTTCTTTTTGTTCTGAGAGAGTCTGTTATTTTTTTATTTTATTTTATTTTTTATTTTTTTATTTTATTTTTATTTATTTATTTATTTATTTTTATTTTTATTTATTTTTTTATTTTTTTTTTTTATTTTTTTTTTTGGGGGGGGGGGGTAATGTGATAATTTCAGAACTAAAAGGGTTGTATTGTCTTAGATCTTTAATTTAAGCAACCCTGAATAATAAACCCTTTTCTTTATTCATATTAACTCCTCCCCTCCCTCTTCTTTTTGCCTCATCTACCCTCTCCATCTCATCATCGGCAGCTGATCATCAGCCAAGCGGAGAGAGCGGGGTTTGTTCTGATAGGGAGCCGACCGACCGCCTGCTCCTGTCTCTTCCCCAGACATGGAGGATTTCTGGCGCGGAAAATTTACAGGTTGTCGGGTTCGCGGGCAGAAGGACAGTGCGTAAATCACTGTACCCCAGTAATGGATTCAGAGGACAACATCCCTTCTCTGTCTGTGTAACTCTTTCTCTCTCTCTCTCTCTCTCTCTGTATATATCTCTCTCTCCCTGCCTTCCCCTCTCTCTCTGTATCTCTCTTTCCCATTTGTGTACTTCTTCCCCTCTCTCTATCATCCTTTCTACTTTTCTCAACTCTGCTTATAATGTGTTTTATTTTTGTCTCTCTTTCTCCTTTTCTCTGTTCATATCTTTCTTCTCCGCCCATTGTTCACTTTCTGCTACCGTCCCTCTCTCTTTTCTATTTTTCTCACATTCACTTTCTCTGCCTGTCTGGCTCTCTCTCTCTGTCTCTCTGTCTCTTCGTCTCTCTGTCCCTCTCTTTTGTCATATACTCCTTTCCCTTCCATTTCATATTCATCTTACACTAATCAAGCTCTTGAATCCTGTTTACCTTATCATTTATCTCTCTTTATTCACTTTTGAGGGTATCTAACTATAATGAACACATTATCTTATTATGTAATACGCCACTCCTTAGTTGAGACGCCTCTTTTGGTTTAAACTTCTTTTCATGGCACCATCCCCTTCCTCTTCATCTCACCATTTTCTCTCATTCACTCCTTCCTAACCTTCCCATCTCATCCTCTCGTTCTTCTCCTCCTTGTTCAAAACAAGACCTCCAGAGTTTCTGGCGGCTTCTCTTTGTAGCTCTTTGTGTCTCCATCCCTCCACTCTCCCATTCGGTGACTTGATTCGGGATGCCATCCTCTTCCCGCTCTGATTTATAGGCCTGACGAGGGACGAGCGCCTGTTCTTACTTATCTCGCCTCGCGTTGCCCTGCTCTCTCCCAAGGAATACTCGAGTGATGACGATGTGGCGAAGCATACATTAGTCAAACAAAACTATTTATTAAAAGAAATTTAAAAATAAAGAAAAGACATCCATTTCTGAAGGATAACTAATTAAATTACAGTTACAATATTTTCAGAAACAAGGAAGAACTTTTACAAATCGGTACTATGGAACGCCTACACACATTGACGTTGATGTATCTTTTTTCGAGGTCAGAGATGCCTCATTTATAACTGATAAAATTATGTTATAACGAGAAAGGTTAAAGATGGAAGGAGGGGTATGGCGAAGAGAGGGAGAAAGAGAGGCAGAGAGAGAGAGAGAGAGAGAGAGGGGGGCAGAGAATAAGAGTCGGAGAACAAAAGATAGAGAGACAGGGAAAGAGAGAGAGAGATAGATAGAGAGAGAGAGAGAGAGAGGGGGGGGGGGGGGGGAGGGGTAGTAGGGCATTAAGAATATTTAAGAAAAGGTCGGTCAATCTTCTTAATCTACCCAAACCAAATTAAATTAAATCTAACTCAAATAATTTGACGCTATGCTTTTTCAATTTACCCAACTTATCCCAAAGAGAAAGCGACTGGTGATTTATTTCTTTTTAAAAGAAAGTTAAATTTACTATATTTCCATCCCCCGTAAGTGAAATCTGCATAGCCTCAGTTGGGTGATTTATAGGGGGATCCTGCATTCGCTTGTTATGAGAAAATAAACGAGGGTATACAGACCGCTCTGATGGTATCGAGCGGTTCAGAGGTGACTCTTAAGGCCGAAACTTTCCCGTGCGTCTTCCAGTCCAGGGGGTACTAAGAGGCGGGCGACACCAATTTTGGCTCTCTCTCTCTCTCTTTTTTCGTCTTCTTCTTTTTGCTAAGTGTTGCGTCGAGAGTCACCTTTGCCCCTATCCGCATTATTTCTTTTTAATCAAGCAGCATCGTGAATTATAGTTGGTCTGATGTGTATTTATCAATATCGCTTAGTTGTAATAAATAAGCAGCAAACGAGGTTTGATGCCTATGGAGATTATCTTGTTTTCCATACAATGCATATACAGTTAATGTACATGTGTAATTACTAAAGTTATTCCAATTTATAGGGCAGTAAAATGACGCATGATCATGATGCCAATATTTTTATACCGTATGTGGAAATAGGTTTTAGAGCTAGAGGATAATATTGTGAGCGAGAGAGAGAGAGAGAGAGAGAGAGAGAGAAGGGGGGGGGGGGGGCAAAGTGGAAGAAAGAGGTGATATAGGTAGAGCAAAAGAGACATAAGTAGATACGCCTTGCAAGAAGATCCATGGCCTCCCACATGTATACACATCTGCAGTGGCGGGGCAACTATGTTATAAACTTAGAGAGAGAAGTTCAAGCAGCTGAACCCAATAAGACGCCGATAGTTTTGTACTTGAGGGCTCTCACATAAGAAAAAAAAAATATCACGCGCCATATTGCGATTCCCATCGGAAACCCGCTTGGTCAAACTCTCGCCCTTCCTACAGGATAGTCTCGCTGTCTTCATAGAGATTCCAATTCACGAAGAGCAATTATAACACCGGAATAAACATTTACGCTCTAAAGCAAAACACGTACTCATCCTCACAAACAAACATTAGAAACATTGTGACCCACAATTCTTCATCCCGACTTTGATTTAAACACTCCTTCCAGTAAGCTAGGTGAGTTATCGCCGCCCCTCGTCATGTTGCGTACAGGGTGAGAATTTATTGCGATTTATTGCGATCAGTGTTAACGAGTATAATAACTATTCTATGTCTTCCCCAATGGCCAATTTATCGTGGTTTTCCTAAACGGGTCATAAGTGAAAACATTAGAAAGTCCACTTTGTTGAAGGACGGTACGTATATAGGTTTATGGCCAATTTCAAGATGGTCTTAACCAAGTTTCAGAGAGTCCGCTTAAACCAACCCATCCATAAAAACGTCCTCAAAATCGAAATAAATCCACTAATGTATGTAATGGCAGTGGTTTCGGTTACCAATACACCAACATCTAAGGAAAATCATTTTAGACGTTTTTTTTTTCTTCATAAATATTATTTTATGATACTGCGATGGAAACGAGTCAGTTGCAGGAATTCGATTTCCGTTCATTTGGTAAAACACTACCATGACTATCCATGTATTACATTACTGTAGTAAGGCTACGTAAATGTAATCGTAGATAGTTTAACTCGTCACTTGTAAAAGTGAAACACAAATTTTAATCAATTTTCGCATTGCTATGGTACCGGTACACATGAAACGAGTAGTACATCTCAAGTTTGATAAATCGTTATTTATTTTTTGACCATTATGGAAATTAATTTTCTGGGATTTTTTTAATTGCTTGCTAGTTTTATTGGTTTGTTCCTCAGTCAGCAAATTTGAAAATCAGAAAACAATTAATTGTAACTTTTGTATATTTTTTGCCGAAATACTGTGTACAAGCCCACATTGACATGACTGAGGCATGTCTGTTGTTTGTACATTTCTAGCTTCCTAATTCAATGATACATGTATAAGGGAGGACTTGAATATGCCGGGTACCTCCTTTGTCATACAAACACTGATTCACCCTCAGTGTCAAGAAGGTGAAGTCCGATATATATTAACTTTTCGAAAGCTTGCCCCCCCCCCCCCCCCATCCCTTTCACCAGCCCCACGGACGAGATGCTACATCCTAAGTGCGGCTGCTTTCTGTTCCAACAGAATAACAAAACGTCACATTTATCATGTCCCCCTGCTCGGTCGAATCCTCAACAACAAATGAGAGCCCGAGTTTCTGAACAACACGCCAATTTATGCCACCTTTCATCAGCCATCGAGCCCCTTGAAATAAAAGAACACATGGCGGGGGCCGCGACCGAGATTGAAATATTTCGCATTTCTCTGGTTTCGAATCAGACCGCTCTCGCCCGTAAATCATCCACGGTTTCGTCCTTTGCAAAAATGCCGACGTCAAATCGAAAAAAAAGGGACAAAAAAAAAGATATGCCAAATGTTTCGAGATTGGAAGGTCGCAAGAAGGTGTATAATGGGGGAAAATGTATCAGAAGGGGGGGGGTGAGAGTGACAAAATGGAATGTTGTTGTTGGTTCATTTTTGTCAACAGCTCTTCGACGATGACTACATCGAGGTCAGGTCGAAGGTGAATGACTTGTGTCAAACGTTGATGGCGCTATGGACGTCAGCTTGTTCTTGCTCGGATTGGGACTTACAAAAGTAACTTCTGCTCGTTATTAGCTACTTTCTTTTACCACTAATTAATGATTATTTATTTAAGCTATAACAATTCATTCAAATTGATTAAATATGCATAAAAGCCCCCCCCCCAAAAAAAAAAAAAAAAAAAAAAATTATCCTGGGCAATTAATGATTAGGTAAGTTTAACAGTACTATATTACATAATCACAATTGGACATGATCAATTTAAATGATCAATATAACATTTATTAACATAAAATCACTTTTTCATACATTTTCTTTCAAAATTGCATTTCATTCAACCGTAGAGGCTTTCAGAAAGAAAGATATACATTTCCCATGGTAACTCAAATCATGTTTTCAGTAATAAAAGAAAAAAAAAGTAAATTATCAGACAGATGCATTTATATAAAATTATGAATAACATTTAGTATCGAATCGAATACAACATGTGAATCATTAATCTTACGGTATTTACGGGAAATAGTGTTATTCAAGAAATTCGATGCTGCAAAGTAAGTACATTTGATTTCATGAAAAATTCATTGTAACACACACGTGACACAATTTTTTCAATAAACATGATTTAAAGAGATAAATACTATGAGTACAAAGGAAAAAACAAATGATCATAGATTCTGAATGGAATAATTACTATTAGAGAGGAAATATGATAATTCCAAATGTCACAATAATTTAGAGAAAATGTTTTGGTACTAACAACTTATTCAGTTAGTGGAAATTCATAACGTAAAATATTTCTTAGATTTAACGACAAGTTAGAAAAGGAGAAGGTAGTTCAAATGACGGATAAATGATTTTTCATGACATGTTTATACCAGTTTCTTTTTACTATTTATATATGCATGCAGGGGGAAAAAAATTAACAGTTGTTCAAAATTCCGTTAAATTCTCAACTGAAAAAACAACAATAATCCAATTTGTTTGAGTTTGCACATATCATACAGAGGCGTTAAAATTATCTTAAATTAACTTAAACGTTTATAAACTGTTGAAAATTCGAGCATTTTTATCGAGAATATTATAAGCATCTTTTAATTATGAATTTTATGAACTGTCAATCCGATTTGTCATATTCTAATTTTCCAATTAGAAACTATGATATACTTAATCAAGTCTTTTCGAATAATAAGATTCTGTTATAAATATAAAAAATAATAAAACAGGCAGTACTACGTAATACGTCACAAACTGTCATAACCAGACAGAATTTGTTGTAACTGAACATAACCTTTGGTTCCAGCGACTGAAAAACGAATACAATATTTAACATCGAAGTATAGTAAACATGATACAAGAAGAAGAAATATCATACATCCATATACACAGTTTTCATACAAATAATGGCAAGCAATAACATTAAACTTGATATTTACATGTTATAAACACAGTATTGTTAGAGCAATTTTTAAAGTTACAAGGCTTTTCTTTTTTTGTTTAGGTTTATCTGAGTTTGAGACGCGTATAATGCATCAAATTAATATGATATTATGCCGCGTAATACATAAATCAATATCAATTTCAGTGACGCAAAATGTATTTCAATTGATTACGATTAGAAAATATTAAGTAATAATCAAATAAATTATTGTATCATAAACTAAAGTGGCTTCGAATTTCACGAGGTACTTTTTTGTTACAGTGAAGCATATGAAATTATTTTATGTCCATGCAGTTCTATGTTCCCATTCTACGATGTGCAAAATACAAAATTACATTTATGGCAAGTAAATTTATCTCTAATCCCGTTGTACAACATCACATGATATAATCCAATAATAACAGTCCATAATTGATATATAATTTTTTTAATAAGAGTGATTTAAGGATTAAACGAATCCGTTAATTGTGTTGTAAATGAGTCTCACGTCGTTCAGTGGAAAGAGTAAAAGTTGGCAGCGTTTGTTGAAGGACAAACATGTGTTTGAAATCTCTTGTTTTTTATCAAGGTGTTTATCTGCACAAAATACAATAAACTGGTAACAATCGAAACAATGAATACACTATCATCTGCATGTCAATAATGACAAAAAGTTCATTATTATGGCAACGACGAGCAAACCACATCCGCAATCATTTCTACAAATTCATATTTCGGAGTTCATAATAGCAATATTCTCCTGGCAGAAGATGTAAATTAACGACTGCGTAACGATGGCAACGTAATACATATTTTGTCTCCTCGCCTGCGCTTAATCACACAGGCAACTCACAGTCACTTTGAAGTGTTCATCATACATAACACAATACCATATCTACACTCATATCTATATCAGATCAGTACTTTGTCCAATAATAATAATTGTCCAAGGTTTCATAGTTTGCCTTTTCTAGCACCATAAGCGGGGATTTTAGGGGTAGTTTTGGGCGCGGTTCTGCTTCTTCATCTTCATCCGCCTGTTCTGGAACCAGATTTTGACCTGCCGCTCCGTGAGGCTGAGTAGACGGGCGATCTCAAGCCGGCGGTCCCGGGTGAGGTACATGTTGAAGAGGAACTCCTTCTCCAGTTCGAGCGTCTGAAACTTGGTGTACGGACAGCGCTTCTTTCGCCCGGAGGTCGCCGACAGCCAGGTCGGGGTGTCCCCGTTCTTCTGCTTCTCATCGACTGCGGGAAGGATAGCAACGGAAGAGAAAGAGAAAATAGGACAAAGGGTTACGTTTTGCTTCTTTTTATATAATCATAGCCTACATTCCATTTCCATTTACACGTTCAATTACTAGTATGTACTCCGAAAACAAAAATAGTTAAACAATAACAAAGCGAAGACCAAGATCACTTGCTTGATTAATGATGCTTATACCTATATTTAACAACATCAAAAAATCATATAATTATTACCTTTTATCCTTTTACTTATCTCGATGATCATGATAATGAAATGATTAATTTTACACAATACATGACGAATATTAAAATTGAACAAGAACATCATAATTTGCTTCATAGTCGGATCTGCTCCTAGGCATGTTAAAAAACGAAAGGAGGACAAACTGAATTTAAAACAAAAATTAATCATAGGTAAAATGCATTATTTGTTTGCCATTGTTTTTGTTTTGGAGTCATAATCGTTTCATTTGTTGTGATGTAATGAGGCGTGATTTAACCATGTAAAATAAAATTTAGGAAAGATATGAATCGAAGACCTAAACCGGTTCCAAATGTGACGTTCTATCCCAGAAATAGAGAGGTACATGATGCGACGATGACTGCCGTATTTAATTCCAATTAAGGCATCTGTCATGAATAATTCTAAAATATTTGCTATTCAAACAAAATGTTAAAGGTACAAACGTTGTTTTTCTTCTAAGAACACTGTTTAATTTTGAACTTTAAATATTTTAAAATGAAATTTCAATTTACATAATAACCGCATTTTTCATGGCACCCCTCCGCTCAATGTAGGGCAGTGTCACTTTGCGGTGGGCTGGGAAAACAAAGCAAAACCGACTTGCGATCAAGCTAACTCCTAACAGCCCCCTTCTGAATTCGTCAGCAGAATTTATGATAGAATGCTCAAGACACACATGACCGAGGTTGGTCATTCGAACTTTGAGGTCATGCCCCCTCACCGGTCATAGAGAGAAGAAGTGCAAAAGAAGGCTGCTTCTAATGCAAGCATTGTATATGAACAATTTGTACTAATAATGACGCTTGTTAGGTGCAGCGAATTACAGTGAAGAAAGGCAGAAGAAGAAGGGGGGGGGGACGAAAGTTTCGTGTCAAGAAAACTATCCTGGGCTCATATTTCTACTCCGGAGACTGAGTTTGAGCCGGCTATACAATATATCAATATTGATTAAATTATGACTCGAAACTAATACATATTTTGTATGCCCCAAATCTTTCAAATTAGATTCATATTAAGAAGAGAAAAATATGTACTTCCATGTAAATTGCATAATTGATTGTTTAAAAGTATATTTTATCAAACGTTTAACGGCGGTCACATATATCTACATTTATCATGTTTATTATGCAGTCGTAATGATATCTAACTTTGTGTACTTGTGCCTATATATATCACGATATTTGTTGGAAATTATATAATAGTATATTTAATTTAATTTTTTTTAAAGATGTAAGCCATAAAACGCCACTAATTTGCATGATGTTTTTATTCAGTCTAAAATGGTTGAACAAAATAAATGTGAAATAAAAGGAGGAGCAAAAAGATCACTGCGATGTCACAAGTAACATTGCCGTTGGTTTGTATAAAAAAGGTCCAATGTAATCAAAGCGAAAGTATTAACCGTTTTCGTTAAAATACCAACAACAAAAATACAGTGCAATAAGTTGTATTCATTATAAATAAAAATGCTTGAATATCTCTGTATCTCAAACGGAATCGACAGGGTAACCCAAAGAAAAGAAAATGAAAAAAAAGAAAATGTCTCGTAAAACGGACATTATCTTCATAAACTGTAAATTGATAAAGGAGTTGCGTGATACAAATACATTTTCAATGTGGAAAGTGATTTTTTTTTCCGTCAATGTTCTCTGTGAAAGAAAAAGATGACACTTCCAAGCGTCTATCAGACACGTGTATGTTGAACAGCGCCTCCTGTTGGTGTGGCTGATTTAATGGCTGAGAGTATGTTCCGATTTTTTTTGTAAAGTTCTTTTTTTGTAGGGGGATGGTAATAATCAAATTAATTTTCAAACTAATGGACTATTTCCTGCCTAATGAAAGTGGTTGATTTAATTGCAAATTTCCTTTTGTTTCTAATTATGTATATTTTCCCTGTATTTATTAACATTGTTATTATAATTATTATAATCATTATCATTATTTTTATCATCATCATCATCATCATCATCATATTTATTATTATTATTATCATCATCACCTTCATTATTACTATATTGCTCTACATTTAAAAAAAAATCCTTTTCAAATCATTACTTATCCTAACTGGGCAATATCAGGTTCGGAGACAGAGAGAGAGAGATAGAGAGGGGGGGGGGGGGGGGGGGTCACTTGTTTGGCCCACACGGATAATGGATTTTAATAGATACAAATCAATTGGGGGAAAAGTACGGATAGCAAGATAACAAGAGAACGAGCAACGAGAAAGCCTAAACTATAAAATTTCTGGATAATTAATAAGACCAAGGGCCTGTAACATAAAGAGATACAATCAATCTTACGATCAATTGTAACTCTTCAGTACATGGTTTGCCATAGACTTACGATTGATATCAATCGTAAGATTGATTCTATCTCTTTATGTTACAGGCCCCAAGTATTTGTACAGCGCGCATTAGGTCCAAATCTATATATAACAGAAACCAGCACTACGATTAGATATTAGTAATGCGTACTTAAAATAATTTAGCACTCAAGTAATGACGTTCGCAATATATTGAGAGAAAAAATCCTGTAAAATAAATATAGGGCATAATTGCCTCTCGTTTTGTTAATAAATCATAATAAGTATTGCTATCATCGTACGAAAAATAAAACTAATTGTTGATTAAGGGTAATAATGAATGAATCAATAGAAATGTGTGGATTTCGTTGATAAGGAAAAAAACAAGAGCCCACTTTTTTGCTTAGCACAAAATATTTACCATGTCATAATTCTTTCAGAGTCCTGCATGGCATGGTGGAATGCTTACGAGTGGATAAAAAAGGGCTCCTTTTCTGCCGACAAAAGGTCGATAAATGATTAATGTGGCTCTCCAAGGTTATGAGAGCCGTTTCAGAATGCTTCGAGTGCCCTATCCTAATTTCAAAATATGCATGCATGTTTCTCAAAGGGGTGCCGACTTCAACCGAGCCACACAGAAGCAGTATGTAACGGTATATATGTGAAATTTTGGTTTAATTTAGGATTTTTACCAAAGGTCAGGGAAATTCTGGGGAAATACAGCCCATGGGTCTTTTATTTTGGACATAGACCCAGTGTTGCTGAAAATCGCATACAGTGAAAAGCAATGCACACAGAAACAGGTATGGGACTACATTTGTATGTGGTATTAAAATTTGGTTCAAATATTTATGCTATTTCTAGTCATATTTTGAATATTATAGCCTTAAAAAGCAATCATTTTCAACTGACAAATCTCCTTTAAATTTCTTTTACAAAAAGGAACAAAAAGAATGACAATTTAAAGCAATTGGCAATTCAAAAATTAATAACTGAAAAAACTACTACATAATGCATAGCAACTTCGCAATATTTAGGCCTACCACGCAGGGGTATTTATACGGTGTTTTTTTTTCTTCATGTTGTTCCCTTGAAAGTAAAAAAAAAGTTATATAGGCCTATATAAAAAAAGACTTTACAAAATCTTTGCTGTGCTTAATATGAACACTGTCTTTGATTCAGTTCTTGAGCATAGGCACAAATGATCATTATTGGTACTGAATGACAATTTAAAGCACACAATTTTTCAACTCAACCTTCTCTTTAAAATATCCAAGTCCTAGACATGTTTACGACGGACTTTTGTAGTATAGCTACAATAAAGTGGTATAATATCTGGAGATGACTTGATAAGGCACGGGGGAAAATGATTATTTTGCCCATAATAAAAAAATTACGACATTGCATTCACAACCACGAAAGGTACATCAACGACATCATATACAGTAGTTACATGAAAAAAAAAATTCGAAAATCATATTCATTAAAATCTGAAAAATAAAAAAAATCTTGAACTATTTTATCTACGGTTAATCATTTAATGAAAGGAAATCGAAAGTCCAAATATTCTGTGTTCTATATTTAGAATAAATATGCTCAAGAATGGAAAACCAAACAAACAAACAAATAAACAACCAACCAAAAAATATAAAAAGATTTTAGCGGAAAATAATAGGGTACATTTGTGTCTGTTTCGTCATCATCATATTTTTCTTGCCAATCTAAATTATTCACTTTTATTCTATACCAGCCGTTTAGCATGTGACAGAGAATTTATATTTACTACACTTTCAAGTCACAGATGAGAAAGGTATATCATGTGTAGTGGGTAGTGTAAGAACATTCAAGGCTCCATCAAGAAAGTCTACCCAGCCTTTGAAAGCTGTCTACATAGAATCTAAAATATTTAGGCTGTAGATTAATTAACGAGCATCCACAGCCGTAGCAATAAATTAGGCATTATGGTTCTTATATACACAGTTCTCATGTCAGATCTACACATAAACCCATCACACAGGCAATAAGTGATTCGCAGCATGGTCTGCAGGCGGATCAAATAACAACATAAAATCAAATTATTTAGACTATTTCTACCTTATGATAAAGACAAAAACATATAAACATTCAATTTCATCGCGCCATGCATATGTCCCAAATGTTTATCCAAAATCCAAGGCCCTAATGAAAATATTGCACATGAAGTCACCGACACGGAATGAACACTGAGACAGTGGTACATTAAGTGTCATGTCTGGTAGAGAAATGAAAGTTAGATAAATTAGAATAAATTTAGGCCTTACTAAATTGGTTGTTTTAGCTTCCCTCGGGCCGTTCTCTCACCTTGCGTTAATCTTTCCCTCAAAAGATGTGGCCATTTTTTTCTTGGTCAAAACGCTTAGCGGATTGCATAGACAGAAATATCAAAAAATCGATTTGCTTGGAACTTTAAAATTTGTTATCTCAGCCATTACGAATGGACATTGTAAATTCATCCACAAATGAAATATATTCATTTTACTTCAAAATATTGTAGGCCAAGGCATTAATATTTAATGACCACAAATCCCCGTTTCAAAAGTCCAATGAGTAAAAAAAACAACAACAACAACCAGGAGGCCGTTTTAAAATAACAAAAATATTGTGTAGTCCATTGGTCTATTTCTCCACTCTAAGTCTAAGAGAAACACACTTTATATGTTAAGATTTGGGGATATCAGTTATCAACTTTTAAGTTGATAATTCAACACTTTGAAAGGTGTTAAATAAAAGAAATTCGACAGACGGATTTAGGGGAAACGGTAATTATATAACATGAACTTCACCTGTATCACACCATTAGTTCATTGTGCCTTCCATGTGGCATGAAAAGATCGAATCCTCTATAGCCTCTAGCTAATATGAACATTGTCTTTGATTCACTTCTTGAGCATAAAAAACTTCAAGATAACCGAAATTTCTCGAAATGATATAGTTCTATACTTTATAGGCCTCCGTTTTGTCCGGTTAAAAAAAATGTAGTTGCCTATATAAAAAAGACCTTACAAAATCCTTGCTGTGCTTAATATGAACACTGTCTTTGATTCAGTTCTTGAGAATAGGTAAAAATGATCATTATTGGTACTGGTGGAGTCGCTTGGTTTTTTTTTCTTGATTTTTTTCTTTCTTTTAGAGACGCCCCTGCGAAAATAAATACATAAAATGTAATGATAGGCCTATATCAGTTTTGAGGGAAAAAAAATCATACTTCTTCTACTGCCTTTTCTTCTACTTCTTCTCTACTTGCGTACTTGTCATCGCCACGGATTTATACCAGAAATTCAACCCGACAGAAAAGAATAGCAAGTACTTATCTACAACCTTGCGGGGCACGTGTATTCCGAGGCGGCACAGCAGGCAGACCCTACGGTCAGGCGTCCCGCTGCTTTGCGACACTCGGTCGCAGAGAGCCGCATAATTTGCATGTAATCCCACTAATTCCCAGGAACTCCCTATTAAAACTGAAACCGGTGTACAATATCGACACGCCCCTTAGGCTGTATGCAAAGGCAATTATTGTAACAGTGTGATACATGTAAATATTTTAAATCATGCTGTTAAGAATGATGTTCCAAACTAGGCAGAAATACCTGAAAGTGCACCTTTTCCCCTGGTTGTATATACCAACATGTATGTTTATTATAGTAAAATTTATGTGGATTTTTGTTGGTAAATATTACAAAATGCTTAGGTTGATTTTATTTCATTAGACAGCTACGTAATCAAATAATGGTTGATTCGTTTATTTATCTTAATATCCTTATTCCTTCACTCAATCTATGCGAAAATCACAAACTGGGTCGGCCATATACACTTGTGGCATTAAACTTTGGTCCAAGGTTTAAAATGTTTAATATTTGAAATATGAGGGAATTACAAGACCTGTCCTTTTCATGTAGCATTACTATGATCTCCTACAACATCGGAATAAAAAATGAGAAAGCTTATAGATTATTTCACTTTTTAAATACCAGATCTCACTTTCTCTCACTTTACCTCACTTTACCTCTAAGTTTTCATTTATCATTACTCCCACTAACATTTTCATTTAGGCCTATGTTTTATATTTTATGTTTTGTACGGTTTTCTGTTTTCTGAAGTCTTTTTTTTAAATGATTGTATGGCACGTGCTCCAACGACAAATAATTGTTCCGGTGTCAGTTTCTAACACTAACCGAACTCCTACATTCAACTCTAACTTCAACTTTAAATTCAACTCTAAATTCAACCCTAAACCTAATTGCAACCTCAGCCTATCTTTGACGAAAAACAGCCAAAACAAACTAAGGGTTGTGCAAAAAAAAAAATATTGGATCACCATTGAAAATAAAGATTGTTTTTTTAATTTTTAATTGCACTTCAGAGAATTTAAGAATAATCTAGAGTTATGGGACAAAGTATCGTAATGATGTAATAAGAGACAAGGGTCTTTTTGTCCCTACCCAGTTATTAAAGAGAAGAGTTCTGGGAAAGGTGAGATATAATTTATGAGCTTTCTCAATCTTTTCATGTCAGTTTGGAAGAACATAACAATAGAAATGTCCCCTGAAAAGGATTGATATTCAAATGTCCCCATATTCGAAATATGACGAGAAATAGCTGAAGTGTTCGGACCAACATTCATGCCAATTGTGTGTGCAGTCCCATATAACCATTTCTGTGTGCAGTGTGCTTTTTCAGCAAGATTGGGTCAATTGCTTATCATTTTGATGATTTCAAAATCTCACAATGTACATCAATAATGTAGACATGAGCAACCTTTCCCAAATCCTTTGAGACAGTTTTTTCTATTTTTCACAATGCAATATTATGACCAGAACTCAACTTTATCTTGTAATACTATATGGCTGAGTAGGAAAAGGATAAAACGTATGTACTAAGCATTTCCACAAAAAAATGTTGATATTCTTAATAAACTCGTAGTTTATAGTATTCAACGTGAACTTAGTTTGATTCTGTTTTAAGAAAAAAATCCCCCATCATTACCACTCGACCAAGACTATAATTATCTGATGAAAGTGAATGAAAAAAGTCCTAACTCATCATATTAAGTAGTTAAAACCACTTTCTTATGAAAAATGAGACACAGTTTATACTTATTTTGCTTTGTGGTGATGGTTAGAAAAGCTGAGCCTGAAGGTCCTAGGTTTGATACAATAGTTTCATTGAGAAAGACATCGCTATCCATCCTAAATTACGGAGTGAATATTTTAACTTTGTCTGACAGCTCGATTAATTCGATGTTTTGTAAAAATTCGTTTACATAGTTTAGACAGGTATTTTTTTCTTTAACAGTCGTTTTTTATTTCTCAGTGTTTCTCCCCCTTTTTTTAAGGACACAGCGTTCTTGTGTACATTGCTACTACTCAGTGAATCTTTAGATTACAAAAGTCATCGGGGAAATCAGTGTTTAATCTAAACCGGCAATTCTTTGGAAACGAACATTCCGGTACATAATCCCATATGGGAATCAAAGCCCTCTCTTCACTAACATTCACTTTGATGATCGATACAATCAAGAACGAAGAAAAAATGACTGATTAAAGGGCGATGCACAGTCTATTTTGCAGGTATAAAGTATTTGCAAAAATACAGCGGTAGATAGTGTATTGGCACAATTTCGCCGGTGTTGGGGAAGGGGGGGACGCCGCTCTTGATCTTATATCGATACAGTCAAGAACGAAGAAAAAAATGACTGATTAAAGGGCGATGTACAGTCTATTTTACAGGTATAAAGTATTTGCATAAATACCACCTAAATATCTTGTATTGGCACAATTTCGTGGGGGGGGGGGGGGGGGGGGAGCTCCAGCCTAGTACGCCCATGACGGTACATATATGGACAAGACCGTATAAGACTCCCCAAATGCGTACGGTTGGAACCAAACTTTTCGAATGAACTTTTGATCGTATCCAATTTTCGGCAAGTCGTCTGATAATATGCATGGGCTATGGAAAGCCAAGTGCAAATGATTCAATCGGATCAATTGGTTTTGTCCTTTAAATTAGTCTTAATGGTCTTGGGTTTCACTTTATCCGCAGAGTCAAAAAATTAATTTCATATCGTTACAATCATGGATCTATTATGGAATCATTCACATGGCACCTCATAGTATAGTATGCATGTAAGTTCCCGGGCCTTCGGAAGAAGGGTTTTTTTCCGTATAAGAAATTACGGAATGTTACATTTTTGTACACGCATTAATTTAATGCTATTGTTCGCAGATTTCGCGCATAATTTCGCTCGCAATATTTAGAAGGAGCTTGTTTTCGGGCAACGGGATGTCCGATTATCTTAATATCATGCACAGAGGAGCCTGAATATATCATGTATATATTATAATTCACATGTCTTATTTTGTGTAATTTTGATGACCAAAGAACATTTTGATACTAATAAAGTGACCCTTTTTCTCTCTCGTTCGAATTTTTTTTAAAGCAGGATAGTTTTGGGCACCGGCATGGGCGCAAATCCAGGGGGGGGGGGATCTAGACCACCCAAAATGTGATAACCCTTTTTTTTTGGGGGGGGGGTGGGGGTTGTCAGAAAATTTCAGACATTTCGGACAGTTAAATCATGTGGTGTCCCCCCGAATTTCACAATGGTTTGCGCCACTGGGCAACGGGATCCCAGAATACCCTCATATTTGGCAGCGAGGCCAGTAAACGAATATAATTTTTATATCTTATCCCTAGTGTATTTCGCTCGCTCACAATATTTGGGCAAGAGGCTTCAGCCCCCTCGCAAAAATGTGTCCGTACGCCTTGGAAGTACACTACCTTTAAAATGCTGAACGACTTTAGAGAACCGAATAGGAAGCAAATCTAGGTCTATTTCCATTGGATGGGATGGTGAAATAGAGAAAATAATGTTAATATAATTACCTATAATTACGCGCAATGACAGGTTTAATCCCTGAGTTGCATAAACTTACAATACTAATGTATTTTTCACAAATCCAACCCCTTGGGAGACATAACATGGGCACAGAGACTGGGACTGGGTGAATCACGTGTAGCAGAAATTGATGATATGCCTTTCTGCATATATTAAAAAAGTGATATATAAATTAATAATAAAAATATATATGAGCAATTTTTCTAGTCGTCTAAACAACCCATTTTTCTAAAGGCAAACGATCTTTCTTTTCTATATGCTGTCCCATCGAACACTAAATTGGCCCAATCTTCCCTTCACGAGAACAATCTTTAAAAGAATCTTAGATTCTCTTCACGAGTACAAATAAAGTTCTCATAGATTATGATAGATATCAATGAAATCATGGACCTTGGACTAGAGACCATGATGAAATTAACACCAATAAATAAATCGATACATTAGACCTAAATCTCTCTGCCAAATAATTTAAAAGAATATGACAGCTGAGTAATAATAACAACAATAAGAAGAAGAAGAAGAAGAAGACGAAGAAAAAAAAAAGAAGAAGAAGAAGAATGGCAATAACAAAAACAATGATAATTAGAAGGGAGAAAAGAGTTGTGTCTGGATACTATACAATTTACGAGTTCCCCACATACATATCCGTTTTGCGTCTTTTTCAGTGTATAGGTGGTTTCCAACAAGACAGTATGCACGACCTCAGAACAGTCCGTATTGGCTAAGATCTATGGTTCAGAATGACTCGACCTTTTTTGTATCGTAATGTGATTTCTCTGCGAGAAATCGAGGCTACCTTGAATTATACTGTCTTGAAAATTTGCAATAAAATCTTTAATGTATTATCACTGAAAGTTGGTTCTCTTAATTAGTTCCTTCTGATAATTTAGAAAAAAACAAAACATTTCCCTCTGGTCGCTTAATTATCAAAATGTGTGTTTTTCATAGTAATTTTAGATGGAATGGAAGGTAGCGAATTAGCAAAAGAGAACAAAACATTACACTATGGCTATCCATTTTAGAAATACCAATAATTAATAACAATCCCTCCAAGTACACTTCCCTTTCATCTAAAAGTATAAACAAATAATTGTGGTCGTAGGGCTGAGGCTTTCTTAAATTCCATGACCACCAAAAGATATCCTTTATTAATTGTTTTACACGTATAATAGCTGCCACAAACGAAGGAAGAAGAAGAAGGTCAACGACCGCGGTCAAGCTGGTCAAAGGCACATCCGACCCAGACCTGAATTCTTTCTAATCCACACTTTAGCCCTGCATCCCTCATGTTCGCTACCAGTTAAACGCCAATATGAATAATATATTTGCAGATAATTCCAGCCAAGTCAGTGCCAATGGAAGTCAATCTCGACGGAGATGAATGGCTATCGTGACGGATTTCTCACCCCCTAAAGTACCAGCGCTGAGGGTTATTAATGAGACAGCGCCCCTCTCCCGACCTTAAACCCCCATTTGTTGTGACAGCCCCACATCCTAATGGGTCCTTTAGAATACTTCCAGGGCCACGATCTTGCTCTGTTTCTTTATCTCAGCTGTTTTGAAGTGTTTGAATGACGAGAACGAAGAAGCGTAATTTGTGTCTCAACTTCCATCCATCCCATACACTGGTAACAATTCAAGAAAAAACATTTGGGTAATCTTTCTTGTAAGCATGACGAAAACCTATTCGTCACCCTTGCGTTCTGCGGCTTCATTCACCCCGACTGGCTTGTCTGTTCGATGATAAATGAAATCTTCATCTGAAATCAAACAGTTAAGAGTACTGTGCACAAGAAAATAGCGAATAAACTGTTACAGAGATATTACGAGTTTTGTATAATGTGTTCAAAGGTAGCCACTGAAGTATAGACAACCCCCCCCCCCCCCCCGCTTGAACTTGCTTTGCATGCATTGTTACTTTTGCGATTAATTACTGCTCGATATCACTCTCGCAACCCGCGTCAAAGACGCTGACGCGGTTCTACGTCATTTCTCCTGTGTTATCTCCAGCGCTAATCGAGTCTGAACATACAATTAGCGTTGGCAATAACGTAGTCGAAATGTCGCAGAACTGCGTTATTAAATAGCTCTAATCGTGTCTGTGAATGCAATGAGCCCATACACCAAGAAATCAAGGCAATGCTTGCACTGTTCATTGTGCACTCACTTGGCGCATTGAGGTCATTCTCATGTTGCGTGTCAGGGACTGTACCAGTCGCCGAGGCAGTCATACGTCACCCAATGACGCCCCTTGTGAAACGGGCACAGTACATTAGTCATTATATTCATTAACTTTTGGGGAAAGAAGTCCCGGGTGTTCCCAGGAATACCTTCATCTGGTTTCTTCGCTATTTCAAGATTGTTTAACGGATGAGTACCCGGTTGACCTAGCCAGGCATGGCGGCAAGGGGGAAACGGAACAATTCCAGTTAAACAATTCCTCGCCGATTGCGTCTGAGAAGGCTAATTAAGATGTTTGTTTGGGTGATCGAACTTCACCTTGTAAAATTACAGAATCTGGGACGGACTTCCTAATTATCCAAGCACTGGTCTGGGAAGACTAACGGGTAACCCTTAATGAGTCAGATTCGAATCAGAAGTTTCCATCAATTAAAAGGGGATATCGTCATTTCTCTGAAATGTAATATGAGGAAAAGGGGCTGGGCCAGTCTGTCTACCACTCCGAAACTAACTATCAGGCGTTGACCTTTGTGTTTTCATTCTGACTTGCATTTTAACATGCATTTCGATGAGTTGCATGCAAAAGCTTTTTCCCCAATTTTGAAAACCTCAATCAAAAATCAACATGTCGCTTTGTGACACACCTTCATCGCATAGCTCACGTCTATTTCAATGGATAAAATTGCTTACTAATAATAGACCTAATGATACTACTACTACTACTACTACTACTACTACTACTACTACTACTACTACTACTACTGCTGCTACTCCTACTACTACTACTACTACTAATAATAATAATAACTAATAATAACAATAATAATAATAATAATAATAATAGCAGTGCCTTCTTGTATAGCGCTCATGTCCGTGACGCCGTGATGCTTCTGGCGCCCCAACAGTGACAATGACACGAAATTTAATTTGGTGAGGGCGATATCCTTTAAAATGTGTGTGTGACAGCACGTCTCACAAGCCTGAGCTCATATTTTCGACGTTATTCTGAGCTAAATTTTGAAAAGGATTTGACAAAATAATTAAATAGAAACATAATCCACTCTACGATCAATTACTTTCATAAATTTTACGCATACAAGAAGACGTTAACAATAATGAGTAATTTGCTATTTTATCAACTTCAAATCAAAGAAATTCGATAAATTGAAAGGCGGGGGATTGGGGTGGGGTTGCCAAGGGTAGGCCGCAAAGGCACTTGGCCTGAATGCGACGATCCTATTTGAGCTTTGATGGGAAGGGGGGGGGGGGGAGAATTAATACACTTCAGATTAAGCATTTATTCTTCAAATGCATGCACGCGCCACGATGGTATCAATTTGTCATAACAATGTTTGAAAGCCCAACATCGGAACCGAACATACTTTACACCCTTCGAGGACACAAACCCGCATGAATCGCACTTCCCAAAGCTAGATTTTTGAGGGTGTAATAAAAAAGCGTGATTTAGTGAAATACCTACCCACCCGTTAATCATTTTTCAACCTACGTTGATCCAGCTGACGATTATGACATATATACATTCATGAGTGTTCATGTACCCCCCTCAGACCACACTTCGCTGGCACACGCGCAGACATTTCCGCGATGAGTTTGCGCGCGCTTTTCTATTACAGTTTCAGAGAACACGTAAATGATTAAAGAGCGGACGACACTTCAGAATGGTTGTGCTCCATCTCTGGTGGTCGTATTTTTTCCCGAAGCGACACACGCAGTGTATTCTTTATTTGTCAACCCAATCTCCTACAACATAAGACTAATAGACTATACTGATTATTACATTAGGAAAAAAAGAAGAAGAAGAAAACACGCCTTTATTTATGCAAGACACCGTTTACCCCCCCCCCCCCCCCATTTCCCCCTTTAACGTCTCTCTCTCCCCTCTCTCTTTTATTCACACGCTGTTCCTTTCTTTCTCTCAACATCCAACATGCCTCCCCCTCCCCCTCTCTCTCTCTCTCACCATTTCTCTCAAATGCAATGAATTGGACAGTGCGAACCTACTAAATATTTCAAGGAACATTGTCTTTGCAAACATAAAAAAAAATCCAAGAGCGAGCAAACAAAGATGATTACAACCCATAATGAGTCGCATACACTTCATACGAGACTCATAAATCACTTTCGGCCACGTGTATTACCTCATCTTATTCCTAGTCAACAAAGGGCCCACTAGACCAAGTCGAGCTAACTTTCTCGACGTCGCCTCTCAGTCGAAAAAGAACACCAGTTCCCAGAGGCTCTTCCCAACCCTAAAAACGACTCTAAAGCGGAGTCTGGGACTAAAGCAATCAACCCATTTCGGATCAATGTAGTGCTTATGTGATCTATCAAAAGATGAGCTGGTGTACTATTCTCCCATGTTTTGTACCCGAATAATGGGTTGAAGAGCCTTCGTTTAGGCCATTATCTAGGCTTTGTGGCTCAATGTTCTGATGAAAGCTGTAGGTCAGAGTGAAATAACGGTCCTATTAAACTGGTCCAAATTGGTCTCTGGGCCCTCGCTTCTACTATCACGTTCTCCTTTCATTCTACGTACACAAATACATTTATAGTACAGTCTTGTAAATAGCAGGTTCCCTTTTCGTATTCCAAAATATTACAGTTTCATTTCAAAGTTGTCTTTGCTAACGATTGGACTTCCTGCGATAGATGGTATGATATTCACCTAAAGTCGATGATCATTTTATTCGAAGCATTACGTAATGCTGCTTTCAATATTAACGAAATATTAGGAAACACTATTATAAATAATGAATAACATGGATAAGCAGTTAAAAATATCTGGAACGTTTCCTATTTTCTCGTAAAAGAGAGTAAGAGACCCACTATTCCCAATATTGTGAAAGTTAGAAATGTCAACTGGATGCAAATCAACTACTTTCAAAGTTTAATACCGGTACTGAATGATAATGATTTGTTAATTTTTGTTGTTGCAAATATAATGCATTCATTCCCAGTATTTAATCATTCATCTGGTCATATTGGAGGATTCTGACAACAATAGTTGTAATAAGCATACTACAACTTTAGCAGCTATTTCTCATCATAAAAGTATTTCTTTTGCCTCGTTATAAAGACAATTACATTTACATAAATATTATAAGCAATGATAAGTTGGTTGTTAGGATAGGCAGTGAACAGTCAGATAGTTGTGGGACACACACTTATAATTTCTGTAGGCTTTTAGTGAATATTTTCCTATGAAAATATTATTTGTATCTTCTCCTCTGAGATAATGTAAGGTAATAAAAGGGGACTTGACCCTTGACCCCTGACTGAGTAGGAATAAAATAGAGAAACAAATTGGTGAAACTTTGAGCAAAATCTGACAAGGAATAAGAAATTATGAACTCTTGAAAGTTGCGATTACCGAAATTTGGGGAATCTCACTTCGGAATTATGGGCAAGACACGTTGTGTCTATACACATGATATAAGGAGGTACTAGACTTGCCTACTATTTCCTTGGTCTGTACAGCGAGAGAACTAATTTGTTTATTTCTAATTCTTTTTTTACACTATGCTGTACTGGAAAGTTTCACTAACCCGTTTCTCTGATTTTTGTTTTCGTCACTCAAACCAACTTTCTATAAGTTTGGTCTTTGAAATAATAGCTGATGATATTTTGTGAAAAATATTCGGCTTCTTTTCGGACATTTTCATAAACTTGATTACTTAGTATTAATGTAAAAGCCATATTGCAATATTTGCTGGAAGTATTGTTGTGTAATGCATGGCAGAGATTAAAGTGGACTAATTATAAGATTTCATTTCATCCAGCAACAGTATCTTAAATTTGCATTGTGTTCAGACATCCCCATATAAATAATAATGATCACACATTAAACGTAGATATCCTTCTCTCTCTCTCTCTCCTTCTCTTTCTCTCTCATTCTCTCTCTCCTTCTCTATCTCTCTCTATCATTCACTCTATATTTCGATAATCTCCTTTTCTTGTCATACAATATTCTTCTTGTTCTTTCAAAGCTCGCAAAATCGAAGCGTATTTTAAGAAAAATGACATTCCTATATAAATAACATGTGATAAACATTTTGCATGTTAATAAATTATAATTATGTCATTAACGAATATATTATATAATTAGACCCATTTCTATTATTTCAAGGTATTTTTTTTTCAGTTTTGATTTTTTTTTTAATTAAACAAATTCAATATCTCTTTTGAGCTCTCTGTGTAGATATCCTGTCCACTTGACGTGAACTGATTTAGATGAATTCAAATTGAAAAGTTCCCATCATTGAAATCTAAATCATTGAACATGTTGAAACAAAAGATACTATTAATAATAATAATAAAGAAATATATCTTACCATCACAGTCATCGATGACGTCGTTCTCCTTCGTATCTGAACCTGGCGAGTCTTTGCTATGGATGACTGTTATAGGTGAACCACCAGCCGAGCCCGTGGACGGGTACGTTGGACTGATCCCCACCGGTCTCTGCCCGGTCGTTTTGGCGTTCGCTAGAGTCTCTTTCGGGCAGCTATACGAATCGTATCCGCCACTGCCAATGTATTTGTGCTTCTCGTCAAGCAAGGTGTGCGTTGTAGCCTGCGGGCTTGTATTGCCACCTCCACCGTCACTGGTGATGTACTTCGTCGCCAGAGTCCCGGCGGCGGTGAGGCTTACAGGTATGGGTCCTGCGTGTGACACCGCGGCAGGGTGATGGTACATGGAGTTGGCATGGTTAGGATATCGATCGTAGGCTTGATGTCGACCGATGGAGTAAAATCCACCACCCGACGCCGCCATCAGTCCCGTTTCGAAGTTCTTCGGTGCGCCCATGGCGTACGAGTACGCCGAGTTGTCGAAGTCGTCGGCGACGGCGGACATGGGTACGGGCATCGTGGAGTAGGCATGGTGATCGGCAGGATAGAACCAAGGAGATGCATAGCTGGTATTTTGGTCTGCTTGTAGATGATACATATTTGCCGCCGTAGATACCTGAGGCGTTGTCGCCAATCCATTACCCGTGGTCGCCGTAACCACCGACGCCGCCGCCTGGATCGACGTATCGGCGAACTTCGGCGTCAATGAGCATTTCGACGATCCATGTATAATAGAAGAATGTAAATCTGATGGTACGGCGCCTTTTAAGGCAGCTGCTGTCACGTTATCTCCTCCATTTATCAAAGAATTCACACAGAAAGCTGATGTCGTCATTTTAATATCGCTCGTATTTTTATGTCGTCGATGTTACGGGCTAGTCCGGTGGAGACGGTGATAAACCCCCACGACCTGCGGGCATAAAACATAAGGAAGAGAGAATCTTGTCACGTGACCCATCTAGGCCAATAACCCGTCCTCATCAAGCCTTTCCCCTCTCTTTTCCTCTCAACAAAGACACAATTGGTAATAATCAGATCCGCGGAGAGCATGAGGTCGAGCGAAATTAGAACAGACAAGGTTATTCCAGGTCGTAAATAGTTTGAATATGACCACATTTTATTAAACATAATTAGCATAATTTACATTCCAATTGCTTCGTATAGGCCATTCAGAGAACTTTGCCAATAATTTGACAAAGCCCCAAAATTTGGAAAAAAAAAGAAAATAAAAATGTATTCTACGAATGAACTTGGAAATACAAGAAACATTATACGAAAAATATAGATTTCACACGGCACTGTCATTATTTGAGAAAAGGCAAGAGATACAGGAAGACAATAATATCACAGCAATTTTTACTAAAATATAAATACAAACAAACAACATATATCTTAACAATGGCCACATGAAAAGGTAATGACATATACGCGGTCAGTCATAGTCCCCCGCATCTCCAAATAAACCGTTGCTGTTTGTGACGAAATACAAGATCTGTCAGGTTGCACATGTTGTATTCCAGTAGAAGTGCATTGAAAGAAAATATAGTCACTAAAAGTCAAATACAGAAATAAGCGTCCTCTCATTATGCTAAATCTATTACAACAAAAATCTATAAAAACTGATACTTTGCAAGGTGTCTTTTTCTTTAATTATCATTATGCTATAAACAGGCTCATGAGTATCATTGTTGACTTAAAGATAAAGTTGAGTTCTGGTCATGAGATTACATTGTGAAAGAAACTGTCTCAAAGCATTTGGGAAAGGTTGATCATGTCTACATGAGAATTGGTGTATAATGTGATGCTTTGGAAGAAACTGACCAAATCTCATTGATATGTGGCATGAATGTTCGGCCCGAACACTTCAGCTATATCTTGTCATATTTCGAATATGAGGGCATTTGAGGAGCAATCCTTTTCACTACGGTGTTCTTCCAAACTGATATAAAAGTAATGAGAAAGCTCACAAATTTTTCACTTTTTTTTCACCTGTCCCAGAACTCAACTTTCTCTTTAAACATGTTATTTTAAACATCGCCAGTGTTTTCCAAATGTTTCGCTCCCATCTAAAGAAATCAAAGATTGGGGATTACAATTAACAGCAAATGTAGATCTACAATAAGTGGGAAAATGAAGAAGAATAAAAATTTCAGGCGCGTTAGTCCCTATAACCATATCGATAACGAAGGCACAGGCCTCGCATATGTCTATAGATTCATGAAACGGATATTATACGATTTTATGAATCACGAAGAGCCGATCATCATGGCCTGTGTAATTTGAGGGAATGGCAGGGGCATATATGAGTTAGATATTCCCAAAATAAAAAGTGCCCCTCGAACAATGAAAAAGTCCCCCCCCCCTTCCGTGAGGGATGGAGAGAGAGAGAGAAAGTGAGAGGGAGAGAGAGAGACTATTAGCTAATTAGGAAATTAGAAGGAAGTTGGCTTTCGATGTCTATGATCCTGATGAAATTGTTCAACAAAATTATGGTACGTAATGTATCCCCTCTCACTAGATCACATCAACACACCCTCTGTTTTTGCCCTTCTCCCATATTTTAAGAACTTTGACTGCATCTCAGTTTAAACTGGGGTGATGAGTTTAAGCCTTTTGAACCAATTATCATTATCAGATATTGATATTTAAAGACCTTTCTCATGATGTTTTATCATTCCTCATTTCATAGTGGATGTTACTGGCCTGATCATCAAATTGCACAGATGATATGATATTGATATTCGTAGATGTATCAAGCGCTATATAAATCCAGATTATTATAATTATCATTCTTTCTATGAATTCGACTATATCACGTACACTATAAAACGATAAATAAAAAAAAAATGGCCGGACTTTCTGCAACAAGCTCCTTGCATTTCGAATTTCTTAGAACTAAACATTCGAATCATGAACCCAGCTGCAGAATCTTACACCAAATCCAATCCCAATCAATAATCCTAACAGCGGCCAATCAGCATCATATAAGTCGATCCTGATTGGCCAATAGTAATTGTAATCATCGTCTACCTGAATATTTAATTCAGCGCAACTGACTTTCGGGTCCCGAATTTGCTTGCGAGTGGCCATTTTCAAAGTAAAATGTAGGCAGGGAAATATAACTAAGTACATATGCATCAGACACACTGTTCGCCCAATGTCATGTATGTACTGAATATTTATATTATTCTCTCTCTTTCTCTCTCTCCATTGGAGTTATACCGACAAATTCTTAAAAATGTTGTGCATGAGGCAAAAAGTCCAATCCCTTCGAATACTTCTTAGTGCAAAGATATAACTTCCCATGTATCTGTGTCTTCCCTTCCCTCTCAGAGTCTACCCCTTTCCGCTTTCTCCCCCAACACACCTTATCAATTTCCCCTATTTCTTTCCACTCTTTTCCATTGTATTATAATATCTATTTAGTCATTGGAACTCAAAACGTACTCCTATCTTCTAATTAAAGATATATGTTGATTTGCTGACTGTTGAGCAAGTGTTTTTTGTCTATTTCTGACATTTAGAAGAAACATGCGATAAAAGGTTACAAACTACAACTATTCCCTGATGGTTGTCTCTATATAATCAACTCTTTTTTGCTACATGTAGTTTAAAAATTAATTTATACAAAACCATAACTATGACAAAAATATGTCTCATTATCTAGATGACTGATGGCTTGAGAAAATTTAGTGGTATGACAAATACTTCAGAATAAAGGGATTGCCCACACTATAACATTTATGTTGCGGTTATTTGGTTTGATATGAAGAAGATAGGTGCGAGTTTGAAAGAAAATAGAAACATTAGAAACAAAAGTAGTGAATATCTAAAAAAAAATGAAAATGGTAAATAATTGTTATTCTCAATACAGCGTAAGAACGACAGCTTCTCCCAGTATTAACAAATTTGCGAATTTGACTTTGTGAACCTGCCATTTTAGGATGGACAAAGCTCCTTGTTTTTAGATTGAATGGAAATCAGATGTTTCACATTTGCTATTGTAATTTCATATCGAGAATTATTGTAACCAAGGAAACACAACGATTTACATTTTTTGGACATAATTTCCATTTTTTTCTTATAATTGCAAAATCTATTGCAATATGTCAATCACTGACTATAGCTGGAAAAAAAGAAAGGTTCAAACAAACGTTATCATACAGTGCGTTGCGATATCAATATTTAACTGGAAGAAAAATTTACATTATTGACTCCTGTCATGTCTATATACAAGGACTTTTTAAGTTCTTAATATGAGAGAGAGAAAGAGAGAGGGAGAGAGAGAAGGTTAAGTTCTGGTAACTTTTATGTGAGTCTGAAAAACTGCCCTGACATACTGTACGCCTTTATTTAGAAATAGGTGAAATGCTTGGAGCAGGGAAGTTTACAGGCTAGTTTACACTTCACTGCTTAGACCAAACTTTCATGCCACTTTGGTGTGTATTCCCATATAAACATTTATGTGTGCTGCGTATTTGACTTACAGCAAGATTTCATCAATTTGTAATCATTCTGGTGCTTCCAAAGCCTAACAGTATACACAAATTCAAATCAGGGAAACACAAACCCTAGTTTAATACAGCATTCATCTAAAAACACTGACGAAAAGATTAGGTTTTACATTTTCATATTCAAAGTTGGAATCGAACATGTTTTCCTCTGATGAAAATGAGTTCTGGCTTCTGGATATTTTTCTCTTTTTTTGAGGGGGGGGGGGGGATGGAGGGGGTGAGTGATGTCACCAACCTTTAAGGGGAAAACAACAAACAAACAGACAAACAAATAATCAAACAAACAAACAACTAAAAGCGAATGTCAAGGTTGACGTCGGTCAAAGTACCCTTACCTGATGTATACAGGCGTATTTGTCAGTTCAACTAAAAACATGCCCAATCTCACGTGGAAACATGAACAGGTGCATGAAATTCTTGATGTTAGGCTATACGAAAGTATAAACGTAAGGTACATAACATAATTGACGTTTAATACAAGAAAAAAAGACAATATCATGGGAAAGTTGATTTGAAAACAAAGCTACTTATTAATTAGTAAAATGCGTTTGCGCATTAATACTGGTATGGGAAAGACGCATCAATACATTTACGTGATTAGATTTTAATGATCTTTTGCCTAGTGATTTATTCTTCCACGTTTTATGATCCATATCATCAGCTAACGTCACCATGGTCGTAAATGAGCTGTAAATGCACTTTTCTTAATGATCTTTGGGTGGCACGAATCATGCTGGATTTCTATATTTCTGCAAAATCTTGTTTTAATGTAAATCTTATATATTTAGCTTCGCCTCCCCACATCACATTGTAAATTGCACGCGATCTTCTAATTATTCATAAAATGAGAAGCTAGTTAAACTACAATAATAATTTTGAGAGCGAAATAAGGGAGGTCTACAATTTTTTTCCCCCATTTGCAGTGAAGAAGTCATGGCAGTCGTTAACTTTTCTGTACTTCACTAATTTCTGTCTATCCTTGCTAATGTAATTTTAGTCATTAGTTATCTCTACCCAAAATGATTTAATATTAGTATATATATTGTAAGTAGGTATGAGTGCACACAGGTTTTCTTCAATATTGTTCAAAAGCTTAGAAAAGAGTTGTTAGCTGTTACTGTTGGGTTGGGTTCAAGAAAGAAATAAGATGACATTTTGATAATGGGTACAGAATACTATATAAGCCTTAACATCAAATTGAGCGCTTACTCATATTTTCGCAATGTGGTCATCATAATTATTTATGAAATTTCATATCCATTCCCAAGTAACGTTCTTTCTTTTCACTCATTTATTTTCCCCTATTTTTGTCGAATTATATTGCTAATATTATTGTTTCTCCTCTAATACTAGCTATCCATTTAAGTAGCCTTGAGCCCGTCACGACTATCCATGTCTCCTCCCCCTTCAACACAGAGGAGTTTTTTTTTTTCTTTACATGTTTGAAAGAGACTCACGGCCTGACTGCCTAATACGTTGAAGTAAATATTTTGAAGAAATTTAGACATTTAGACATAAAAGCATAACTATTCTTCCAATATCCTGGGTGAAATGCCTATGCCAACCTAAAGCCACATTTTCTTTTAAAAAATATCATTAGCATTTTACAATGTCTCTTCCAAGTAGCAGACAGATAATCATGCATTAATGAATTTCCTAACGATAATTTGAGGATATAAATTCGAACTAAATTAATTGATAAAACCCATACCTCATAACAATCATTTTTAGAAAATTAAGCAGTCACAATGCAAGATTACTCTACAGAGTCTCCTCTTTGCCCCAAACTAAAATAAGTATATCTTAGTTCTTACGGAATTGTATAGCTATGAAATCGTCAGTAATTCTAATTACAGATTCTGTTGTAAAATTAATAGCTCGACATAACATCTTGCAAACTCAGTGTCGCAAGATTATCAATAAAATCAATATCCAAAGAAAATATTTATCCTTAATCCTTATAAGTAAAAGAAAGGTACAGATTTGGTATGGAAGTGTACCTGCATGGGCCTGTGGCATTGAAAATAACACATCATCTTCAAAATGTCCTTCCATCATTCATTGATATAGGCCTATTTGCATGGACAAAAAACCCTTTCGAAATATACAGTCAATTTGATCTATGTGGGCCTACGTGATGTAGTTGGAACTTTGAAAGTTTAAACCTACATAGACCCTACAGGCTAAACCCTCCTAACTGTAAGTCAGCCCATCTTTCATACAACTTGATAAATAGCAAGATATTCACTATAATAAGCTTAATATGTTATTGTCCCCTTAAGAGTTGCATTAAACATATTAGAGGTGAAATAAATTAAGATCCCATGATCATGATAAATTACCTTTTAGTCATTTCCTTTTATTCTGTTTTTTTTTCTTCTAATTTGTAATTTCTGTAACTCTGTCGAATCGTCATGTATAAAGAGTATTTAAAGTAAACAATTTTCTAGAATTCGTCTGTATCGCGTCCTTTCCTTTACCAATGGCGCATTTCGGATTTACTTGATTCCTTCTAGGTAAAATGTCAGCCTACATTCTCTGGATATTCTTTATAAGAAAAAAATCCGATATGGAAAATTGAAATTGAGTCGGATCACGACAAGTCGTAACTTCCATTAATGCATATTAATCTATCATCGTCGGACTACAGTGCGAAGGAATCTAATAAGGGTCATTCGTGATCATATTCCTCTCCTCCTTGGCCTGGGTTAACTTGAAGAATATTATAATATATTTCGCCTGATAAATATGAATGTATTAGCTTATATCATAAGAAAATATACTTCATGATCAGCCTGAACATTTTTGGGGGTAGCTTTTTTGTTGTGTGTAGAGCCGGGGTGGGGGTGGGGGGGGGGGGGGTAACAGACGAAATCTGGCCGTATTGAAAATCAAATCTTTGGTGATATGTTCCTGTCTTACTATAATGATCAAACTTAAGAACAAGCAAGCAACAAACAAACTAAAATCATATCGCACAATGAACTTATATTATATTCGAGGATGAATTTTATATTCTCCCCAAAATATATTTAGTATGCACACATGTTTGGCATGCAGTCGTACACTCTACAGCAGGTTCATCTAAAAAATTCGCTGATTTCGTTTCGAACAGTTTAGGAAATGTGACAAAAATTATGATCTTAAAGTTGGTCAAGTGAAACCAGGCATTAATAAACATCACGACTTTGGAAACTGAATATGTTAAAGCTAGATATTGTGTCTGTCGTTCTCTATTTCGATTTAATGTTAATATCCAAGAATTCGTTGGATATACTGCAGATGAGGAGAAGTAGACAGTCGACGAGGTAAGTCTAAAATTTGTGCATTCTTTGGTGGCGATTAGCTGGTTAACATAATCATTTAGACCTTATTGCCTTAATCGTTTTCTAATTGAAACTCTTCAAGAATATAATTGTAGATGAATTAAACTGAAGAGAATGTACATGGTTTGCAATGTAAAAGTGGCGGTGAAGTAAATAACAATGAATAGGAAAACAGACGCTGTCTGTCTCATTCAAAACCCCCTTTCTCCCCACGCTCATGGCCATGGGCATGACCTATTGGGCGAGTGCTGTGCCCGGGGAAGCTCCGGCGAAAGAGACGATGAGCAATCGCTCGAATTGATTACAGCCTACCTATCTTTATTCTATTGCAACGTTTGGACTACTAAATGTTACAAACTAAAAAGTATCCAAATCAGAATAAATGGTTCCTAAGCAATGGGTTCAATGGAGTTTACCACTGACAAATTTGTATACAATTTCCATAAAAACAAGCAGGTATCAATTAGTAAACACCGAACACTAGTATAATAGGATTACTCAAACCATATCGTTTTGAAAATTTTAAATTTTAAATGTCAAAATATTTTTTTAAATATCCGTTGATCTCCAATCCGGCTATTATTTATATCACAAACATAGTATTCTACTACCAGTAATAACATTATAACTAGTTAGTAGTAAGCATTTTCAGCGAAATTGAGATGACTTGTATTGTAATGATTCAAAATGTTCAACAGTATGTCATACGAAACAATTAAGTTTATAGTTTAACACGCCTAACATGACTAATGCACTAACCAATGCTGAGTACATTTCTTTCTCTTCCCAGACTAGTTGAATAAAATCTAAAATTGTGTTGCTCCCATTAACTTGGTACTGTAACATACGAAGATAAGTTCAAGTTAAAGAAAAATTACAAAGCCACAAAGCTGTATCACCCCAGAAATATACGGACAAATTCCAAACTTGAATCGTAATCATTCATACTATCATCG
Source organism: Heliocidaris erythrogramma (assembly GCA_025617745.1). NCBI lineage: Eukaryota > Metazoa > Echinodermata > Echinoidea > Camarodonta > Echinometridae > Heliocidaris > Heliocidaris erythrogramma. The sequence continues at coordinate 65,355,754 of CM046853.1, forward strand.
GAAATATAGGCCTTAACATTTCCAACATTATTGATAATCCCGACATTTCTTCTGCCAAAGCAAGGATTTGAAACAGTCGGATACAGTGAAAATATTCCTATATATGATTATTCGTTTGTTTGATTATTTTTATTGCTACGTGAATGGTATAACTTATCATGCTTTCAGAGATAACAATATAACTGCAAAAGGAAAAGCACATTCATTAGCCTGAGAAATGAAATGGCATTTCAGTTTCCACAAAAACAGTTGTAGAAACTGAATATGGTTAATATATGATCAGTTCCTGTCCGGCTATAAAACTTACCTCGTAATTTTATGTTCCTTTGTATACCCGTTCATAAGCAGGAGCGACCCCTTAATGCTTAAAGGCCATCGAGAAAATTTTAATGCACAGCTATAAAAAACATAAAACATGTGCCAATACTTACCAACCAGCGTTTAAGAAGATTAACTGTTTTTGACGAATTTGAAGGGCGGTGAGATTTCTTCGTAAAAGATGAAAATTTAATATTAGCTCGATTATTGGTAAATAGTGAAAGTCTGGTCACCGCTGTCAACTTCTACAGTTATCCGGTAGCACTTTTGGAATACACCGAGGAGAAATGAACTGTCAACTTCTTATACTGTACGTCAAAATTCCTACACATGCGCACTAGAGCTGGCGTGGAGTTTGTGCCGAACCCATTGTAGTAATTACGCAACACAGGGACAGGACCTAAAACAAAACAAAAACAAAAAGTAGTTTTATAAAGACTGGAAGAAAAATCCTCACCTCCCAAAACGAGGGGGATAGTTTTGTTTCGACGTGGGCCTATTTGATTATTTTCCAGTATGTTTGTAAACTTGGAACATGGAGGAAATGTAAAGCGGTGGAGACAAGCAACATGTCCTATAATTAGGGGATCATTTGGATGTTTTCATAAAAGATTCTGATACCGTTAGAGTGACCCGACCGAAGCGGCTTTCTGAAAGGGAGCATTACGTAATGAGGATAATGATGATGTCGAAAACAGTGACAGTCTAGGCGGTGGATCAAAATGCCATCGAAGGAATACTTATGTGGTCTTATCTGGTGTGGGACAGACGACTTCTTCCGAGATTTCTCTATTCTGGTATAGCCATTGGTTAAAGATTTTAATCAAATATAAAATGAAAACGTGGCTATGGGTAAACTTTTACTTCCAAATCTTTTCCTTTCGGCATGTTCGTAAACAAGTTCGAGTCGTGTGTTTTCGCATAGGTCAATTTCCTCTTCGATTTCATAAAAACACACACATACAAAAAAAAAATAATATAGGTTTGGCAGTCTACTTCCTTTAAAGATGGTTAAGCATTCCTTCATCATTATCTCTATGACGTATACCAAATTAACATAAACATCCAAATATCATTATAATCATGATGTTTTATGCAACATATTATCACTGCGTGGTGCCTGATGTTATTTTTCTTCAAAAAAAACAAAAAAAGGCAATATCATATTCATGTTCATGGGATTGTGGATAGGAGGATCAACCCATTTTCCTGATTTGAGACACAGACAACCAGAACAAATATCTTACTTGCAAAAGGTCACGAGTGAAATAAAAAACAAGAGATGAAAATATTATCAGTATCGAATAAACCAACGAAATAATTATTTGTAACACATCTGATAAAAGTTTGTGTTTTTGTTTTTCACAATATTTTCTAAATTTTGTGAGATTGCAGATATTCATGCTGTAGTTAACTTATAGTCTAAAGAGGCTGAATATAAAAACAATTATTATTATTAGCTCAATTGGACAATCAGAATATTTGAACTTTTCCATGATCACGAAATATATTAGAGATTATTCCCTTCACAGCCCTTATAATTTCATAAAAAGTCCCATAACTTCTAAAAATATATACCTGTATATTGATCAGAGATTGTCTTTCATTCACGTAAGGGGGGGGGGGGTATATCTTTTACAAAATCGCATTGGAACAAAAGAAACGTCTTGGCTGATAAGCAAATTTTTTGGCTACTTTTCATTCGATTTCCCTTTGTCATGCTAAACTATCCATTTTCTACACAAAGACATAGGCCTGTAATATTTTTGTTCTTACAAACTAATATAAGGATGAGTGTTCGTCATTTCAGCTTTTGCTTTGTCTAAGCAAATTTGATTTATCCGAGCTTCGTGACAACATACAAACTGGTATGCATATTGTCTAGATTAATCTGTAAGGGGATCCAGGTACAGTGGGTCTTTTGCTAATAACATTGATTGAAACAACGGTATGGAAATACGATATCTATTTCTATTAAGGCATGTTCAGTGGACGACTCGGCCTGGCGATTAGGCAATGAGCTCATCTACTGCAGGCATACAAAGCTAGATCTCCGCACTTATCGGCGATCAACATGGCTGCATTGCAGATCGTGATACATTTAGGTTATCATGATTATGGAAAATGATTTCAGATTCTGATTTATGTAATCATTCATCTCCAAATGTAAAACTGACTTTTCTATCTCCCCGTCCCCCACTTTCTTCTTATAATACTTTGAATTCATGTAAAAAAAATAAAACAAAACAAATCTCACATCAGAATGGTCATAAAAATCCGACCCACATTTTTCTATTAAAAATTGTTTTCCGGATCTCATTATATTTATTGTTTATTCGTTTTTATAATCATGACATCATTCGATTTCCCTCGTAACAAAATGCTACCACTGGATTCTTTACATTTTAGTATAATTATTTAGATATAACTTGCTTCAAAGAATGAAAAGACAAGCAGTTCTCGCCAAGACTAAACCGCTCGCTGTTTGATTAAATAAAAGGGCGTTCTTCCTATTTAATGATACCGTCATTAAACCTTTCGATGATTATAGATCTGTTGAATTTTGTTATTGATATAATCTATTTTTATGGACATGGTATAATGCAGTATATGGCATTGTAATAGCGAGTTCTATTTTGTTTTTTTTTTTTTTTTTTTTTTTTTTTGGGGGGGGGGGGGAATATTGGAATTTTAGACTAAATTTTCCCCACAGTTCCTATACCGCATAAACCAGTCGAATTGACTCTACCGACATGATCGATTTTACATTTTAAAAAGAAGATCAGAAATTTAATATTTGATTGCATGGTGAGCACAAGTGACCAACTTTTAATATAGTCAAGCATGGAATTCACTATCACTATTTTCTCCCGAAGTTGTAGCTAAGGTACTAAATCAGCAAATATTGTTGTTTTAACATGAAATTCAATGCGCGATCTGTTATTCTATTCCATTTGATATCCCGTATGGCCGACAGTCTCAAGAACTGTCAGATTTATTAGTTTTAAACACTTTTTGATAGGATAAAACCATACTATAGTCTAAAAACCTATCCATTCCAGTGCAAGTACTATACCATGATTTAAACCAATGGTCATGATGGTTGAGTGGTACACGAAAACAAGAAATTGTGAGTTATCTGATGTAGAAAACATCATAGTAACTATAGAACATGAACAGGATTGGCCTTGAGATCCTCTCATGTTCAAAATAAGATAGCTAGTTGTATCTCCAACAAGCACAGTCACATTACATCAGTTCTCAAATCACTTCATTGGTTGCCTGTAGAAGAACGTATTGTTTTCAAGATTCTTTTGTTATTATTTCATTGTATACATGTCTCTGATTTGCAGTACAACATTGGTTTGATCAAGCATTACATTCCATCTAGACTGCTATGTTCTCAAAACTCTGGCTTACTTGTTATTCATAAGCTTAACACAAAGTGGGGGGAGCGAACCTTCTCTCACGCTGGATATTGAATTTGAATACTCTCCCTAAAGGGATTACAAATAGCAGTTCTGTTGAGGTGTTCAAAAATAATCTTAAAAAGTATCTGTTTAATTTGGCCTATAATTGATTACCATTACCTTTCATGTCCGTACCTCTCCTATTGCACTTTTGCTTATTTGTGATGTATTTCATCTTTTGCACAAGTTGCGCCTTGAGCATTTGATCATCAAGTTGATTCGGCGCCTTATAAATCTTATATATTATTTTATTATTTTTTGCCTTGTACCAATATTTTTTTTCTTCACATCTCTGTGCAGTCCCACATGTCAATATGCATGTGTGTGTGTGTGTGTGTGTGCAATGATTGGTAATGTTTGTGATAAACAGAAACAATTAGAAATACTGTTATAATTTTGATATTGCTAACATTTCTCATTAACAATGATCAACACCTTCATAAACTTTTATAACAGGTTCTAGACAGGCCCCGGGGAGCCGGGGGTGCTGGGGGCGCTGCAGCACCCCATATTTTTTTTGAGCACCCCCTAGAAGGCTGAGGATGCTGGGGGTGCTGTAGAGGGTGCTGGGGTGCTGTAGCTAAAAAGTATTTAAAAAGAGACCCCAAAAGGCTGAGGACCCCCCTTTTTTTCCTTGTCAGAGATTTTTGGACTTTAAAATAGACCCTAAAATGCTGAAGACCTTTTTTTGCTCACTGCACCATCAGTAACAAAATCGTTCCCAGGTGCCTGTACTGATTCTAGACGGTTTGTTTATGGTTAATTCCTATAGCTGAAGGACACGAATGTTCCATTCCATTGTAGATTGTTCTGTATATTATTAACAATGAATTTGAAGTACAAACTTTTCGTGACATATGATAGCTGGTATTTAGCTTCATCTTTTTTTTAAATTAGCAATGCCATACGAAAAAGATTGCTTCTGAAATGCTGTCATGATTTATTTCAATTATGACTTGAAATATTTTACCACTTTTGCAAAAAAAATGATATTAGTAGATGTGTGTGTAGTCCCATGTATCCACAGATGGCCAGATTTTCACTGAAACACTGCGGTCCAAATATTTACACAACTTATTCAGGTGGACATCAGGACTATAAGAGCTGATTTATTCTTCGAATTAATAACCGTGATAACGTTTATTAACTAAAAAATGGTGAAATCTAAATGATTAGCAATATTAATGGCTTATGTTGTACAACTGATAGGCATATTCAAATCTATGAATTATACTGATATCACAGTGACATAGGAACGGTTGTTTTTATCCATAATTTGATATGAGGGTATTCTCACAAACGCATTCTTTGCGGTTAAGACAATTATGCATGTAGATCGAGATGCAGAAAGGAGCCACGCACCAACCCGACTGCCATCTGATTAACGGAGCAACATATGACTCGCATAAATCAATTTTTCTCTGACTTTGGCTGCTTCACTTTTTGAACCCTGCGCCACATTCAGCCTTCTCCTCAGGACCCTAGCTGAGACCAGTGATTTTCCTAAAACGGTTTTTACGATCAACATCAAATTTTACGGCATGATAAACCAGACCCCAAGTAGGTGGCAAGCTTGCAAGAAGGCCTTTCCTTTGCAAGAAGTTTCTTGCAAAGAAAAATACGGAAAATATTAAAGGAGTTTTCACTCTCTCTTGTTAACTTAGAAGTAGATGGCTGGCACAAGCGCGTTCCAAGACCCTCCATCCGCCAGAAATATAGACCAACGTTCAAGTCTAACATACACAGCTCTCTCAAACCTGAAAATTTCCCTGCTCATACTTTATTTTAAAATATTCCCATATAGAAAAAAGCAAATATTGTAGATCATTTCGAAGTTACACACTCTTTAATGAGTTACAAGGTACAAAACAATTCTTTGGTGTATGGCACACATTTCAAAACTTTCTTTTTTGTTAATGTCTGTATGTACGCGTATCAATTAATCAGTGGGTAGGCTTATAACGTAGGAATAAATCAGCCACTCAATTCTGATATATTTGGGCCTTTTTAGCATTTGCCTTTAAATGTCTGTTTATGCCGAGTCCTTTTCGCCTGGGTAGTAAATGTCAGTGAGTAGTAAACCGTTTACATCAGGGGAGGAGAAGGGGGAGGTATACCACTGATTATCAAGACAGAAATTGCCATTATAATGTGTCAACATAAAACGCAACTTTTGGCCCTAAACACCTGAACACTTCGGACGAGGAGCGCCATTACGACCTCGGGAACGACGCGCTGAATGGGATGATGCGGGGCTCGTCCACGTTGAAAAATCGGACGAACTCGGCAGTGATTTACAGCAATACCAAGAGCACTTGTGCTGGCTTGCATCTATCATGTCTATTGCAACCGCATGATTTGACTCGTGTATATGTTCTGAATTCTAATACATGCTCCCGAAATTAACTGATCATTTTCTTGTAGGCCTATTAAATGTAAATGGCTTATGTATGGACATTCGACATAAAGATGCCGGAGAATACAAACAACAAAATGTATGAAAGAAAACGATATCGGTAAAAGTCCCTCTAAAAAGGTAGTAAAAATTGGACTTTTTTGTCGAAGACAAGCATTATGTGAATAAATTTAATATTCTTTTGAGGATAGTTACGCATGGTTATTATATTTTTTGGTGTTAGTAACATGAGTTAAGATTGTCTTCAAATTTTTCAATTTGAAATTTCACTTAGTATCTGGATAGAAGGATCCCACAACAAAATAAGAGAGGAAAAAATGTTGGCAATGATATCACAAATGATTAATTGAGAGTACGAAAGAGAGAGAGAGAGAGAGAGAGAGAGAGAGAGGGAGTGAGGGGGAGATCTGGAAATGATAATGGAAACACCATGAAGAAAAGAAGGATTAATAAAAAATAAAATAAAAGCAGAGGAGTCTGAGGAGAAAAAACACCCAGATAGTTATAAGGGGATAAATGTACTGTCACTTCTTTTCAAGAGAGGAGTTCCGATGAAGTCGTCACCAATCGAAATTCCTTCATAATTGGATTAAAGTTTCCTTGTCAGATCTTGCCGATATCTGCTAGAGAGAGTGTTATATCACCGGGATAGCAATAAAACAGAAGCGATTGCCTGTCTGCTTGCTAATTCCCGAACTGTTACGTGTGAATTTAGACCATGGAGATGAGAAGCCAGGCCGGGTATCACTGAGATAAGCATTCCCTTACAATACACATGACAAGATATTGAAAATTACATTGATAAAAATAATAATTAGGTTTGCATCGTTCAGAAAGATTGCATATGCTGATAATGAGAAGAGGGAGGGCCAGTCACTTGTAATGACCATAATGATGTAAAGTAATGCAGGTGAAATCTAACAATTTTGTACATTACAGATGAAGATTCCAGGGTTGTTTATTCGCCCAAGAAGGTTCTTCTGAAATCTGCAATTAGAAATCCGACCGAATGTCTTGCATTGGTATTCGATATTATTTACACAGTTGAGTTGAAGCGTTTTTTAAAGAGGAAAATACGCTGGTTTTACTATCCCAAAAAGTCTGGGAGGTTTCGTCCACTGGTATGGTAGTTTATGGGGAATGGTTTTGCCCTTGGATAGAACGACCATTAGGATTAACGTTTGACAACATGGGGTAATCGGGACAGCAAAGTTAATCGCTTGAATGTTTTTGTTTTCGTCGTTTAAATCTCCTTTCGTTCTACCGTGTGACACAAAAGACTTAGCCGATTCCGTTAAAGTCGTGAAAAAAGGCTACCAATGCCAAAGCAGGGTCTATTTCACTGTCTTGTCTTGTCTTGCCATAGACGCCCACAATTAAAGGGTTGATTATTATGGCTCTAAAAATGTAGAACTTATTGGGATGTGCGGGTATACCACTACACTAGGATTTCCCCCTACTCTTAATCGAATAGTGCAGTGGGTTCTTAACGTGCAAAGGTGGTGACTGTCCTCTACACGGGGCATCCAGTTAACGTCCTATCCGAGGGACGGAGTGTTATCCACTGTAACATAGCCTGCGTCTATGAAACAAGGGAAGGGCACGTTAACACACAACGCAGGCTTCAGTCATCCGCCCGGGGTAGATTCGAACCCACGCTCTTTGGTTCGACAGGCAGACGCTTTACCGACTGAGCCAACTCGCCATTGATGAGCCCCCTCTCAAATTCAAGTGTCAGATTTCATGATTTTGTTTGGAAATGGCTGAATACTCACAATTTGCAAGCGATTCATTTTTCTTATCATAGCCTTTTTACACTTGCAAAATTTTGCTTAGTCCCGTGGGGCTAAACGAGGATTTAGTCCCCACCGATAGTACGGGGCTAAGCTTAGCCCACTTTCTGTTCACATTGCGTTTTACCAAAGTGGGCTAACTCCAAGATGGCACAGGATTATTTTAGCCCTGGAAAAAGCAGGGTTAGCCCCACCAAAGGTAGGGCTAAATGTCAAAAGGTGTGGATAAGCGCTCTGGCTAGGGAGATAGTACGGGACTAGAACTGCCTAAGATGAGAACAGCAAAAATATAGTCCGGGGTTAAAGATAATAGTGCGGAGCCAAAATAATGAAATGTAAAAAGCCTAATATGAATCAAATAAGAAGTATGAACTGATTTCGAAAAATCACCATTTGCTTTCCTGCTTTTGTATTTCAAAGTCAGTTGATCCATATCAAAGAAACTCGAGTAAACGTAGTTTTCAGAAGACACACATAAGAGAGAAGTCATTCTTGATCAGTGATCATGTAGTAAATCGTTTGTTTGGAACCAGAAGAGCCTTAACTTTGTGTTTAAGTATATGAGTTAACGCCCGTTTGGCTCCAAACAGACGATATAAGTATCATGTAAGCCTATTATGATGTTAAAGAACTACACAAGCTATGTGAAAAGATAAATCACATTTTGCATTGTGATCCTGAAGAAGAGATAGATTTTTTTATTACCCATCAAATCGGTATCATACATATTTTTATCGAATTAGTAAGGGAAACGTCAGTTATTCGCACTTTTAATGAAGATTTCGTTGGATGATACACTTATGACCTACACAATGAGATTTAGTCAATATCATGATAGTTGTATCATTTTGCATGCACTTGCATTGCACAAATAATGCAAAAATAAATCTGAAATTGCCAAATAAAATGTGAGAGAAACAATAAATCATAATCCTGTTGCAGACTGCAATCTGCTTGTACATGTACATCCATCTTTTTTAATTCATCATGGAGGGGGGGGGGGGAGGGTAAACTGGTAGAAGACAACACGTGTACATTAATGTACTCCATGTATGTTCACTTTCTCCCCAGTGCATCTATCCCTTGGTAACATTCAACATTCATGTTTGCCACTTCTTCAGAATGAGTCCCACGGTCCGATTTAAAAATGGGGAAAAAAGAAGGTTTTTACGACCGAATTATGGGCTTTTACGACCGTCCTTCATTGTTTTACGGTTAATCACGAGGGGAGCCGACAATACGCGGCAAACTCCAAAAGGCTTTGGTTGAAGGATAGCGGTGAGCGATGGTTTTTCTATTTGTGCCAAAATCATGTCGTGTGTTCGAGTGACCGATAGCCTCCATTTAATCATAGAACAAGAAAAAAAAAAACTAATCGTGTTTAGGACTTTCAACCAACAGTCAGTCTTCAGCTCTGTTTGTATGTTATTTTGAAAATGAGAAGATAAAAGTCAATAACCTAACAAACTAGGACCAGTACATTTTGACTGTGAAAACATGATGGTAATAATGATGATGATGATGATGATGGTGGTGGTGGTGGGGGTGGTGATGATGATGATGATTATGATGATGGTGATGATGGTGACAGTGATGATGATGGTGATGATAACAACGATGATAAACGTGTGGGGCAAGGGCTTACATAGGGGCTTACAGCTAGTGAAAAGTTTAAACGATAAGGCCATGTAAAAATTTGATTTCTAGCTTCTCGTCCGCATTTTTTTTCACAAATGAGGAGGAGAGGGTTCCGTGTTATTTGATATTTGATATTTTCCCCTGTGCATGAAAATGCTATTGTGTTCATTTCAACACATTTTTTCTTAATTCAATTTCATTTGTATATACACTATGGGCTCAAAACAGAATGAAATGCATTATATGATTTTTGTTGCCTTATCTAGATGTCCTCATATTCTGATTTATTTAATCAGGAGGGGAAAAAAAGGAGGAAAAAAAAAAGGAGGAAGAAGGGGACGAGAAACTAGGAATTCATTTTACTTGGCCGAAGCAACCAACCAATTTTTTCATGTCTTCATTCAGTGACGAACTAAAATCAACACACTATTAACGACCGACTATCAGCATGATCAGCATCGTGATTCTTAATAAAAGTCGCCTGCTCGCAAAATTTGGAACTTTTTAATAAAAGTTGTTATTTGGGGCAAGAGACGACAAGCCCAGCCTGGCGAAATTTAGTCATAATGTCCATCGGCAATGGTATGGGCTGATGACTGAGAATAAATATAACAAAATGATTCATGTAAAATAATAATGATGATTATAAATACGACGAATTAATACAAAGAGTAATGTTCTTGAAGATGTCGAAGTGATGCAAATAGCAGTGATGATTAAAATTGATGAAGCCATGAGATGATAATTATTATGAGGACGATAGACTGATGCAGAGAGTAATGGAGGATGGGGAGGAGGATCACACAAATAATAATAATACACTGTTCTTGTATAGCGCATATCATATATTTATCAATGTCTCTATGCGCTTCAAAAGAGGCAATTGGATTACCCCGGCTTAGCCTAGTTCCATAATGAAGGCGCTGAAGCTTCAAGGAATAAATTCCTACCGGTATCCATCTACTTCACATGGGTCAAGAGTGGTAAATTTAGATTAATATATTGTCAAAGGATGTTGGTGCCGGGCTGGGATTAGTACCTTGTGATCTGCAGTCCGGTGACTTATCCACTAGACCACAACATGCACATTTACAAAGATAACAAACTGATGTAGATGCAGGTGTAGATGCAGATGGTGTGACAAAGTGAAGAAGATACTTATGATGTAGGATGATATTAAAGTTATGACTACAAAGATGACAAAGTAATAGAAGAAACAGTGAAGATAAAGATGACTGAGTGATGCAGAAAGTAAGAATGAAGAATGATGAAACAATGTTGAAAGAAATGATACAACTAGGAAGTCAATTAGATAGTGACAATGATAATGTGATGTAAAAATAATGATACTGATGAAGACGGTGGTGATGATGATGCAGTTGAGATCATGAAGATAGTGATGATGAAATCAATCGTGAAATGGCAAAAGGATGATCTTTGTAGGCAAAAGGCGTGTCTTGGGGAAAGGGACATGGGCATTGGTAGCAGAGCAGATGGATGACTGAAACGGAGGTGTCGAGTATTTCTACGCCTTGTCTATAGGACTAGCTTCACCTCAAGAACCGTCTCTTCCAACCCCTAGCAGGCATCCCCCTTCTCTCTCTCTATCTCTTTTTCTCCCCCCCTCTCTCTCTCTCTCCCTCTCTCTCTCTCTTCCCTCTCTCTTTCTTTCTCTCTCTCTCTCTCTCTCTCTTTGTTTCCTTGTCTCTCACTCTATGCATTTCCCAATTCTATGCAGGTTTTTCATACTGTCAGTACAAAATATTTCATAATGATATTCATAATCCAGATTAGATCGAGATTTTAGATTTGAAATTGAAAATATTTCACGAATCACCTGCACTTTCTTTTGAAACCCTTTATCCCCCGCCCCTCTCTATACAGTGGTGTATCTAGGAATTATGGCGCCCGATGTATACTTAACTATACAAGCGCGGGAGAGAAGCGACCGAGCGCTAGAAATTTCCTGTTTTTGCATTTTCAACCCTCAAAACATGTATTTTCTTATGCATTTCATGCACAGGCAAATTTGCAAGGGCTGCATCGAGCAATACAATTTTGAACATTGATTGATGCTGTTCTGTAAATTCACTTCTTCCTCAAATAGGGTTCAAAATTAACAAAGCCCAGGTGAACAATAGTCGAGGAATTTAGTAAGACAACCAACTGTTGAACCTTTGCAAATACTACTTCATACACTCTATCCTATACTCCTATTTGGGGCGCAAAATTTAAGCAGGCGGATGAAACTTATACAATTATAGAGAGCAAATCAACGATAATTATTATGTTTCCTTCAAATTCTGAACCCTTAAAAATTATATTCTATTGGGGCCCTGAATTATGAGATCCTTAAAAGTTATATGGGAGGGAGCAAAGCGACCGAACTTTAGATAATTTTCGGAATTGAAACCCTAAAAAACTGTATTTACCCTGCGGATATTGGCGCATTATTTCCCCTTTTCTCCCTTTCTCTCTCTCTTTGCGTTTTTGCGCCCCTTCAAGTGACGCCAGGGCAATTGTCCCCTGCCCCCCTCCCGTAGATACGCCACTGCCCATATGTCCCACTCCTCTCTTTCTCTCTCTGTAACTCACTCTCGTTCTTGTTAAGTTTTCTTACTGTTTGGGTCCTACATTTCCAGGTCGGTTGGTGGATAAAGGGAACGTTGCCAAGAAAATGATTCCTCATGTATTATTTTAAAAGTGTTAGGCGCGGTATACTAGGGAGGAATCTTGATTTGTCTGTTAATGTACAAGACTGTTTTGAGATTCGTGAGAGCATGATTTCATGTAGTTGTGAGGTATGGTAATGGCGACAAATTATTATCCAATACAGATGTGAAAACAAGTAAAATTGTACTGGTCACGTGATTGCATTGTTATAGAAACTGTCTAGAGTATATTGGTGAAAGTTGACAATGTCATATATAAGAATGGCTATGTATTGTGAGGTTTTTGAATTATCAAAATATGCCAACAAATTGAATCAGTCTTGCTGAAAAGCACATCGGTGAAAAATCACAGCAAACATACGAATAAAAAGAACGGGGAGTCTCAGACCAAAGCTCATCCAAATTTTGAGTTCTGTTAAAGCTGTGAGCCTTATCATCCCTTTTATATCAATGTGGAAAAGTTTTATATTAGAAATGTCCCCTGAAATGGAATGCTCTTCAAATGCCAAGATATTCGCAATATGACAATAAATAGTTTACAAGTTCGGACAAAACTTTCAAGCCACATGTGTGTAGTCCCGCATACCCATTTCTGCGTGCAGTGATTTTCAGCAAGACCGAGTCGATTTCTTATCATTTTTGATAAATCAAAAAACCTCAAAATATATAATTGTTTTCATAAACCACATAATCTATCTTTCCCCAACTTTTCTTTTGCGTTGTTATCGTATGACCAGAACTCATGTTCCTCTTTAAGAATTCAAAAATAAAATGACACATTTTGTATATGCCGAACGAATGTGATAGAGGGGAAGTGAAGGAAGATGAAGAAACTGGTCGTTTGGGCTGCCCCAAAGAAACATGCTGAATTTTGTGTAGACGTTTTTCATTTTATGTGATTGTCAGAAAGTTTTTTTTTTTTTAAATTTCGATTAGCCCTCTTTTTTGCATCTAATTTGACCAGAACTTGAGATAAAAAAGTACCATTTTAGATTTTAAAAATACTTTTAAGAGAATCGAACATCCACGATACACCCGGTTGTTCCAACCTGCATGTTCTCTGTTTTTCATATAAATGACATCGTGTGCGATCGTTACTATCTTTATATCGTCGGTATGAACGTCCAAACGTGAAAACAGGTTTATTCACAGCTTTCAAAACGATATAACTCGTCATCCAGTGTCATTTATTGATACACAACGCCTCTGCATGGCTGAGCTAGAACAGAAACAAGTCCTAAACAATAACGAGTCTTTCACCGGAATTATGGCTGAATTTCATTGAGTGATAATTTTCAGCTAGAAAATAAACCTTGCTTTATATCTGGCGTCGTTCATGGATAATTCTGTATTCCATATCATTTAGAACTATATGTTACAGAGCAATCTATAGGCTACTTTTTCAGCAAACTTTGAAACAGTATATTGATCAATACGATTTGGTAGTTTCATGTCGCAAATATTGTGTCCAAGAAAATCACGGTAAAATTGAATTTAATTGATCAATTGAAACTGTAATTGCCAGGGCATAGACTATCCATCTAAACCCTAATCAAAATAATAAATTAGATTGGTCATTTTGACCTGGACAGACACAACAATAGTATCTTCTAACGATTTTTTTTTCTCTCTCTTTTTTTTAAATTCAAGTATCATTCTTCCGAAAATCGAATTGCAAAACAATAAGTGGGACAGTTTTATCTTTTAGATTTAAAACGTGTCAAATGCTTGAAAATTTGTATATGAATATCAAATATCAGACATTTCTAAATCTTTTTGGGGGATATTTTTGTGAATAAGAAATCTCAAACGGTAATGGATTTCTAGGAGGGGCAACTCCCATGAACATGATGATGATCAATAATTTCTTCCCATTATAACTTCCAAGTTAAAACTTTCAAGTTACAACTTCCAAGATATAACTTGTATCCTGTATAAATAAAAAAAATAACTCATATACTAATACGCAGAAAACGTATCGTTTTTCATCATGTTTATATAACATATGAAAACACTGTAAATTTATAGTAAGATGTCTCTAGGACCCGCAAAAAAAATTTGTTTCTCATTATTGTATAGTCAAAGAGGCCAACAAACTTCCAAATTTTCAAACTTGATTAAACCTCATCCTCCTGTTACATTAAATCATTCAGATCGGACAAAACTGAAATACACCAAATAATATATTCCATGAAGATGAAATACAATTTTTGTCTTGAGCAGTTTCAAGAAACACAAGTAATAATTGTAGTAATTATCTAGCAGGCTACTTCTTATTTTGACAAGTATTTACAGGATATATAGGCCTAAAGTGTATGCGTCAAGTACAATCTAAGTAATTACCAGTTATTTTGAGTATAAAGTGATAACGAATTTTACTCTAAACTTGCCCCTTTGCGAGAATAAATACAGTTCACACATGAAATTGCCATTTTCTCAACTTTATTCCACTGGGGACAATTCCCAGGTATTAAAACCAATTTCCATCATATTTTCATTAGCACAAGATTTGTGGTAGTGCAATAAGTATTCAATTGACATCAAATGACGAAAGGGGGGAATCCGGCTCACATGACTTGCCGGGAGGAAGACGTCCAGCCGGGATCCCAGGACAGGAGTTTCCTGGGGCGCGGATTCCCCTCAAACAGTTATCATCTATTCAATACAAACTTCTCAAATGTGTCAGAATATACACATGTACATGTAGGAGGGAGAGAGGCTTCAAGACCTGAACATGAATTCTAGGAGGGGAACCTGGTCACGTGACCTGCCGGGAGGAAGACATCCAGCCGGCGTCCCGGGACAGGCGTTTCCAGGGACACTGATTCCCATCTCCCGTTTTTCTTTACATCTTTCCTATAATTCCTGCAAAATAACTTCTCAATTCAACCTTCCTAATCCTCGTACCTGAACTCCTTATACGTACATGACACAACACATTAAACACGCTTTTATACCAAATATTAATGGGATAGCCTTGCCCAACGACTAGGAGCGGCTGTGCAAGTAAGTCGTTCGATATCGATGCGATTGCGAAATGCGCATTCGAAATAGTTCTTTACATATACACAAATGTTATGACCACAACTGAATAGGCCCTAACAGTTATTCTGCGACAAGTAGGCCCAGGGTAAAAAACCAGAGATAAAAATCAAGAAGAAAAAAACTCTGGAAAACCTTCGGATCCACTTTTGCAGAATTTTTTTTTTTCCACAAATTTCCACAATAAAAACAAATTTAAAATTTGTCGTGATGAAAGAGCAAGCTAGAATGACTCCTCAAACATCTTCTACCACACCCTAATACTCGTGCCCCGCACCACCTGCGGAAAACATTCTTGCATAATCACTTCTTACTCTTGGACAGCAACCTTTACCAAGCATAAGTATGCATACATTAACGAGACAAACAACACTTACCTGCTATACAAACGTAACGCAGGTAAATAATACTATATATAGAACCCCTCACCGTCAAGAGCCCTAAACCTTTATAATTTTCAGCCTAGCCAGCCAGCTCTCCTGACTGACTTAAGGAAATAGACACATGAACGTTGCACAGCCATCTTTCTTTTTTATTTTGTTAATTTTTTTCTTTTCAAGCACAACCAACCAACCAATGAATAACTGAAACATGCAATATCCCCCAACGTCAATGCATTCATGGTGGTCCGACCGTATCCGAGAAAACCAACCAACCAATGAATGAATGAAAAAATATACCGGTAATCATGAATGCACACATTTATGCCCAGACCAACTTTCAGGTTTTCAAGCCCAATCAAACAACAAGTGAATGTATCGGAAATACAATATCCTCACCAACATATATGCATATATTATTAGTTCACTTTTTTGTTTCTTTAAGTCTTCCAAGCCCGACCAACCAACCGATGGAAGAATGATAATAGAATATCCTCATCAACACATTACATACATTGTTTACCCTTTCAGGGTTTCCAGCCCAGGCAACCAACCAATTAATTAGTGAAAAATACAATATCCACACCAACAAATATACATACATTGTATAACCATCTTTTTAGGTTTCCAGGCCCAACCAACCAACCACTATTTAACCTGTCTAGCTTTCCAAGCCCATCCAGCCAACTAGTGACAATCTCCTCACCAACATATAGGCATACATTATATAACCACCCTTTTAGTTTTAGGTTTCCAAGCCCAACCAACCAACCACTGTTTAACCTGTCTAGGTTTCAAACCAAACCAACCAAGCAGTGACAATATCCTCACCAACATATATGCATACATTGTATAACCACCTATTTAGGTTTCCAAGCCCAACCAACCAACCACTGTTTAACCTGTCTAGGTTTCCAAGCCCAACCAACTAACCACTGTTTAACCTGTCTAGGTTTCCAAGCCCAACCAACCAACCACTGTTTAACCTGTCTAGGTTTCCAAGCCCAACCAACCAACCACTGTTTAACCTTTCTAGGTTTTCAAGCCCAACCAACCAACCATGCACTGTTAAACCTGTCTAGGTTTCCAAGCCCAACCAACCAACCAGTGACAATCACAATATCCTCACCAACATATATGCATACATTATATAACCACCCTTTTAGGTTTCCAAGCCCAACCAACCACTGTTTAACCTTTCTAGGTCTCCAAGCCCAACCAACCAACCAATGACAATATCCTCACCAACATATATGCTTACATTGTATAACCACCTTTTTAAGTTTTCAAGCCCCACCAACCAACAACTGAATGAAGAAATACAATGTCCTCACCAAGATATATGTAAGCCCAACCAAACAACCCACCAATGAATGGGTGAAAAAATACAATATCCTCACCAAAATATATGCATACATTGTATGCCATTTTTTAGGTTTCCAAGCCCAGCCAACCAACTACAGAATGAATGAATAAATACAATATCCTCACCAAGATACATGTACATGTATATGTATACAACAGTCACATGAAAATGTCAACTTAGGGTGAAAGTGCAAAGTATAGTTTGAACATTTACTTATGTCACTAGAGTAAACTTGATTCAAACTCTATGGAAAAATATTCAAACTTTTGATTATCATGAAATTTTGACCAAAAATTACTATTTTCTGACCCATTAATGAAGGTAAACGTTTTTTACAGTAAGATATAGTAATCACATATTGAGTCATTTTCTGAACTTTCTGCTGTTATGGTGATAACTTAATCAAATCCGGTTAGGGCTAAGGTGAATTCCGGATCCGTTTAAAAAAAATTCCTCTTTAGATTATAAAGGAGGTCAAAGGTCAGATAAATATTTGCCCCATCTGTCACGTTTTTAAAACTATTTTTAAAATAACTTTTACAATAAACTGGATTATGCACTTTTGCTCTTGGGTAGGGGGAAGGTTCATTTCTTCTGCTAACTTGGTGGAATACAATATTGAGAAGATAATGATCAATCATAAACCGATGTCCCTTCGTCGCGTTTTTCATTTACAACAAAAACTATATGCGTGGGATTACACGAACATTTTCTGATGGATGAAAATTAAAATCCTCTGACCTTTATATTTCATCATATCAAGGATAACCAGTTAGTCCAATTAGAACAGCAGAATAGGCTATTAAATGCCGTAAATTTAGTCATCTTTAAATATTGTATTTCGTGTACAATCTCAATGTGCCCGACTGTCAAGCTCACATTTTCGGCATTTCCCCCCAAAATCATAGTTTTGTAATAAGTATCGGCGGGAATGGTTTGGTAAAATGCATGTCCCGTCTGACACGCTGAATTTGTAGCCCCACCCACCAATTGTGGGCGGGGCTTCAAAAAATTATGATTTCTCTCTTTGTGGACCAATTACCATCGATCGCATTATGCATTGATAAGCATCATATTCAACTGACTTACAAAATATCAGTTAAAAGCATCACCAAGGAATGAATGAGAAAATACAATATCCTCACAAAGAAATACACATACATTGTCCAACAAATTTTTAGGTTTCCAAGCACAACCAACCAGCCAATTGAATGAAAGTTTCGTGGGTAACCAACTTCAATCTGGTACTGAGATACAATGTATTTCAACTAAAAACATGAGGCCCATTCATTCTTGCGAGGGCCCTTTCGGGCGCTCATCAATTCGTGTTTCGTTTATTAATGGAAATCATGTCACCCTTTAATTATTCAATTGCAAGTGCACCAAAGTTATGATTTTTTAATTTTTCTTTACACCTTTATTTCCAATTATTTATTTAATAATTTTTTTTTTTTTTTTTTTTTAATTCCTTCCCTCTGACCTCATAGCACATACTGCGGTATTTGTCATATGGCTGACTATTTTCCCTGAGATTTACATGTAATACTTTTTCCTCCACCTTAACATTGTTTTGGTCATGTATTTATCCCCCTACCCTACCAGTTACTCTATTTCATACAGGGAGGGAGGGAGGGCAAATAACATCCATTGTCCCCAGAGGTTGAGTTGAGACTGAAAGCATGATTCAGATTCCGAGAACCATGTGCGCGTTCCTTCTGTTGATTAGCGCATTTGATTGGCTACTCTACGCGTAGAGGTGGTGCTAACCCGAGCCTGCGCACAAGTTCATTGGCTGTCTCCACGGACGCCGATATGGCGCTTAATGCGCAGTTGTCCACCAATCCCACGCGTGCGGTGAGGGCGTGTTCTTTGCAGTGCGGTATCCCGCGTTTGCCCAAAAGCGCGCGCTTTGAGATTTGGCCGTCTGCCAACGCCGTGGAAACAGAACATAGCAAGCTAATGCAGTGCATTGCCCTGTATTCTCTCGCAAATGTAATTATTCGCTGATTCGAATAATCGTATTTATTAAGATATTTAATTCTAAAAACTTTGTAAAGCTTTACAAAGGGGACAGTTCTTTCTACTGAATAAAGAGCAAACAAAGCCTGTAGAAATTTTACATCGATAGTTGTAAATTACAGTTAATTTTGCATATATATTTTCTTTTTAAATAATGAAATTACTATCATATTCACAGTGTATTATAGATTGAGGATAGCCATAAGATAACAATGTAAGCATATTTGACACATTCTGCAAATTGCTGGAAGAAAAATATAGATAATAATTATATGATCAATAACATTTTGACGGCCCTCTTATCTTTTCGTTAGAAAACATGGATTGTTATATGTTTTATAATCTCTCACCGGTCTTTTTAAAGTGTTTAATTATTGTTTAAGTGGTCCATAATGGAGAAGAATGTGAGGCGCTTTTAACGGCATGGAAAGGGCGCTGTTCCAACTACTTTGTCATGTTTGTGGATATTTGTTCTAATCCTTTTTTTTACTTCTGAAAGGGTGTTATTCCGGCTCACGTGACAACAATGCAGTTCATATAACTAGCGTGAGAAGAAAAGATATAAGAAAGGGTAATTAAACTGTCAGTTCCGAGTTTGGAACAGAATAGAGATGGGTAACGATGACAACCTTTTCAACATTAACCCCATTTCCCTTGTCCAATATTCTAAAAAAAAAAATCGCGTTGAAATTCTTAACCATTAAAGAGATAATGATGTTATTTTAGTGCAGTTTAAATCATAATTTTATAAACATTTCAAACTAGAAAATGCATATAACACAATATCTACAAATTTGCAGTGGGTACATGGTAATTAATGATGTGCATGCAAAATTATACGGAAATAAGGCGCATGTTTGCTTTGTGTATGTGCATTATTGTTTCACACAATAAATCGACGTTTCCTTGTATTATAATGATTATGATATCGCACAATCACGCATGTCGAGAAAGTAAAGTTAGTCAAGTATTAACATGATTAAAACTCCATAAGCAACCAATTTTACAGATTGATCTATCCGAACATCCATGCATAAATCCCACCCGCTCCGTTTAAACACAAAATAGAAAATCAATATTTAATACAAAAGAGTTTTTATGTGATGAGCCGAGCCAAGGTATAGTTGATACATAATGGCCAGTGGTTTTATTCAACCTATTATCGTTAATCAGCATAATAAAATAACAAATAACATTATATGCTGGATAGTCATAAAAATGTGAATTTTGAAGGGAAAAAATATCTTATACAGATTACAGAGGGCCTTTTACCTGTATAATGTCGCAGATGACATCAGTGTGACGAGATAAATAGTACGTACTATATCCCAGCAAACGGTATCAAGAACACCTCAATACATGTCCAGCTATATTCCAGTCTGCTCGGTGGCGACTGAACAAGTTAATCTTATTACAATCGGGGAATGTTTCGCCTTCATCTTTAAAAAAGAACCGTGGGAATTAATATTACCACGTGACTGACTATCCTCCATCTTTTATAGACGGGCAGTAATTTTTGAGAGAGTAGAACGAGAAACCATTGAAACTCTAAAACGGTTTATGGGCACAGAGTGACTATAAGTGCGATTTAACGACGTGATAATCAACGTTTGTCATAAATAGCGCTTATTTATGTTCCTATCATGATTTGCGATAGGAAATACTAAAACATTTGTTTTTAGAATGAACCGTGACAACGACAATGTACGTTAATATATGGGGGATTGATTTACGCGTTGAACGTACCAAATGATGACTATTTGGTGCTTAATTAATACTTGAATTGGTATCAAATAACATTATTTCTGGTCATAAAGTACAAACACAACAACAAAACAAAATAAAAACAAAACATCAGGATATTTTGTAAATAACAAGAAGCTGGTCAGTTTTTACAGTTTCATAAAAAAAAGATCATACATCTTGCAACCACTTGAATGCTGGGGAAAGAAGAAGTACGGTAGCTCGGATTACTGTATTAAAAAAAAATCATTTTACAAAGAACATAACCATAATAACGATTACAGAAATCAATAAACAAAAGTGGTCATCATTAGAGCATGAAGCAATGACCGCATACCTTTTCAACGTAAAAAATATATATATTCGCCATTTTTATTTTTATATTTTTTGTAAACAAAATGTTAGATCAAAATCATTTATTATCGTAAAATAATAAAATTAATGAAAGTTGTCATCTGAACGTTTAAGTCCGAACTTACCTCTGAAGGTATCATAATGATTATGGATTGATGTTTTACCTAACGACCATAGCGCACCGACCGAGTCTCGAACCAAGGCCTTTTCATTTCGAAGACTTTACCACTGTTTGTATAAGCCTACCTTTGTGCTTGAACGTATATTGTACAACGAGTAATCACAAAAAGAGTTGTACTCAACTAAAACATTATGTCCACTCATCTACAAAGGATTATTTTGATATGTGATTGTTCCATTAAATGATTAGTCAATCTCCATTATAAAAAAAATGTATTGGTGATCATAGGCACTAAAAAATTAGAATGACAACCTTTGTTTCGTTAATCACGGAGGATCTGAGATTGGATAATATTATATAATTAATCTACTGCACGTGATGTGCGCTATACAAAATACAGTCCATTTCCATCTCATGCTATGAATTGAAAGCACAAACATGACAAAAGTGATTACAAGAAATTAATGATTCATTAAGTGAATTAATAACTTCGGACATTGGAAAACTAATTAAGCAAGTAAGAAGGAAACCTTTTTTAATAGAATTACTAGTAGGGATAACTCCATTTATCAAGGGCGCTGTATTCAAACATAATCCACATTGGAGGCAATCATTTCATTACCCGTGAAGCAATTCCGAATGTTTTAGTCATGGGAAATGGTTTTGCTTCTTTAAATTGCCCAAAAGCGTTGATTTAAAGAAAACTAGGGGAAACACAAAAACAAATACGAAAACGAAAAACTAAAACAAATGCATCCTTCGTGTAAATACTAATGTCGATTAAATTCATGTAATCTGCCATATAATTTGCAAAGGTCTATTTCTAAAATTGGTTTATGAGGTTCAAACATATTATTGATAATTGATATTGTTTTAGTTTGATTGCATTTGATTGAAATATGTTTTGCTATTGTAAACCAAGTTGAATAATTATGTTGCAGTTGTAAAGCAGTTCGTTTGATAATTCTTTCCAGTACAAATGAACGATGCTCGTGTCCAAAGTATTTAAAATGTTTGAATGCTCATACGATAATTTGTTTCTGTTGGAAAAAAATTGTCTTCCACCATACTACCACCATGCACGCGATCAGACTGAACTGCCATTCCCCCCACTTTGGACGCAGAGGGAGCAAGACAAGATTGTCGTGCTCTCGGCAGAAGCTTCAGGTTGTCGAAGCACGTTGAATATTCCATCACGTTTGAAATGTGTTTTTCATTGAAAGGGTATGTCTGTCACCAGTGCTACGTTAGTTATCTGATGATTAAATGTTAGAAAACAATTTAAAAATTGATAATGTAGGTCTAAACACTGAGTATGCCTTCTGCTACTGATGTATTTAGTGATATGTATGGCAATATTGATTGTCGTTAGTGATTAATACCAAAATTATTTTCAAATGTTATAGTTTGGTACATCACTATATTCACACCCCACGCCCGTCCCCAATCTCCCACCCCCTCTCTCTATCATATCTATATCTCTCCCTCCATCCCATTTTTATATATATATATATATATTACATTATTTCCTACCTTAGGGGGAATCCTAACAATGTGGTTTATTCCGTCACAATAGAAATTCGACGTTACGGGGAAAGAAACCGTGCGTTAAGGGGAGTGCTAACAATAGGCTGAGATAAAAGGATTCCCCCTAACGCTGGAAAATGAGTTATTATTATATATATATATATATATGAAACTCTAAAGGCTACATTAGCTGGACAGTTTTTGTCTTATATCTATGCTCAACTGTCCCGCTAATGTAGGTGGCGCTATTATGACGGAATAAACCGCACTGTTGTGTGTCCAGCTATGGTACCCTTTAGTCATATATATATATATATATATATATATATCTCCTCTTTCTCTCTGTTTCTGTCTATTATCTTCCTCCCCTTTTATTCTTCGTATATGTGTATTTGTCTCGAGCTCGGCCTCGCAATATTCATTTACTATCTATGCATTTTATTCACCCAGTAATTCATTTATCTGAGTACGCTGCTGTAATGCCAGTAGGCCTACTTATATCTATCTTTTTTCTAGTATGAAATCTTGATTCCGTCTTATATTTTTCGTCATGAAAAAGATCTTAATTTCTCCATCAATATCTTGAGCCTGCAGTTTCTTTTGAATCGTACTTGGTAGAGTATACACGAACAACAAAAAGAAAAGTGCTTTAAAGGTAGGCAGTGTGTGATGGAAGCTACTGTATTCACATAGATCGCTCATCTTTCCAAGTCCACAGATGCCAAACTTCTCTCGCCCGGGTTTGCAATTGTCACAATCTCAGTTTAGTTTACGTATAGTCTCCATGCAGGTAAACATTGTCGCTATGTTTTGGTTCCGGGGTCACATAGTATTTCTTGGTTCACGTCCAGGATCGTAAAAATTCATCTTTCCTCAGGAGTCAACGACCAGTTTTATGACCTGAACTTTAACCTCTCGCAATCCATATATAGTGTCTGTCAAGAGGGGGCGTAAAGCATTTTCTTTTTGTTATCTCGTGATCGGTTCTGAGTTATGAATTTCGTTCATATGTGATCAGACAATAAAAAATGGTTGTTCTTGTGGCATGAATGACTGTGCTTGATTAACTGCTGTTAAAATCATAGATATACCAATCATCACATTTGTTTTAATGTTTCCGAATTTGAAGTTTGGCAATCATTTTAAGTCGATATTGAGTTGATTGATTTAGATATGATATGAAATCTCCAATTATTCATATATTGTACACGAGGGCTGTTAAATTTCTGCAAATGTCAGTGAAATGGTCTCAGTATTCATTCGGACAAATGACTTCTCCATCGAAACAACAAGGGCATATATAGTCATCTCCATCGAAACAATAATGGCATATATAGTCATCACCATCATCATTATCATTATCATCATCATTACCATCATCATCATCATCGTCATCATCATCACGATCATCATCACCACCAACATCACCATCATCACCATTACCATCGACCATCACCATCATCATCATCAGCAGCAGCAGAAGCAGCACCATCATCATTATCATCATCATCATCATCATCATCAGCAACATCATCATCGCCACCAACCATCATCACCATTATCATCACCATCACCATCATAATCACCACCATCATTACCAACACCATCATCACCACCAACATCACCATCATCACCATTATCTTTGAAATACCGTCACTTTCATTAACAGCAATAACTTCATCATAATCATTAATATCATCATCACCAGCATAATCTTCATCATTACTGGCACCATCACTAGCAATATCACGAATAAAACTTATATCATCATTATCATCATTATCATCATTATCAGTAGCATGATCAACTTTATAAAAATGTTATAATAATCCTTTATATGTACATCATTATAGTTGGCATCATGGTTAATTGTGTGATGATCAACCTCCTCATCCTTATCCTCATCATTATCATAATTATCTTCATCATCATTATCATCACCACCACCACCATCATCATCATCATCATCATTATCACCATCATCAATATATATATATATATAAAAATAACGATAACCAAATTAATATCAGCATGTACAGGTATATTACAGTCCGCAATTACGTGTTTACCCGCTTTCATGAGATACAGCATATAAACCGATTTTTTTTTCTTCAAGGAAATTTAAAAAATGGTGTAAATAGACACACGGGGTAAGATATTTGGCAATCAAATATTCATAAATAATATCTTAGTATTCAATTTTAAACAAACGTATTTTTCGCAATATATTGGCAATGTACTGCTGTCCGATTGGGCGACTAGAATAGGTGATTTTTTTGGTTATCGATATTGACCATTGACAATATATTTTGTTCAGATATTTATTGCTTGTGATATTAATATTGATAAAACAATAGGCGTCAACCTCTGAAAACAATTTTTTATTTCAAAATCACAAGGAACTAAATACTGATCACAACTTTAATAGATAGTTCACATTCAATTTTATACATCAATACAATACAATGCCCACGGGACAGAAAACAGATACGTGTTCACACATTACATGGGATCTTTACAAGATGAACTTCGTTACAATATGGACACAGACCTAATAATATACAAATTGAACACGTCTTTGGTTTGAATATCATACAAGGTATAGCATAATGTACATGGTCTTTCAGTCTGTTTCTCTTCCCTTTTTGATTGCCGATACGAATTGAGACCCGCATGTGCTATCATGGCCTTCAATTATTAACTAATCATTATTAAGAAAAATAACCAAGTATAATGATCAACAAAGTATAATTGCTTTTTATTGAACAACGTGAAATTCAACTGATCGACTTCGTTAATTACATAATATAAAGGTGTGAACTTTACAGACAACCAGTCCAAACATTTTAGCCTATATGATAACCCGCGATAAGGACTAACCCGTATGCAATACAATGTTCGTTATACCCGTTGCACACGAGACGTCATTAGCTGACGTAGCACTGCGCCAGTGACTGGTGTAGTCTTTAATCGCACCATGTTAGGGTGTCATCGATTTTAAAAAATGCAAAATTAACAGTGCAACATTGGCTTGAAATAAAGTTGTATATGGGTTTATTCCTTTTACAGACTTGATTAGCGCAGGCAATAACGCAATTGAAATGAGGCGTCATTTCCTGACGCTAGGACCGCGTCAGTGCGTCATGAACGAGTGGTATCGTTTCAAAAGTAATTGCAAAATGAAGTGCAAACAATACTTTTAATAACTGGCGTATGGGTAAATTGTCTTCACAGACTCGTTCAGTGCAAGTACTGACGCAATCGAAATGACACATCGTGTTCAAAGGGCAAAAGAGGGCTGGCAACACTGGATGCGGAAGGCGTGCGTCATGGAATCGTTATGCTCGTAATGACCCTTCTTGTGAAACGGGAATTTATAGGCATCATTTTGATTGCGTCATAGAGTGCGTTAAAGACCTCGCCAGCCATTGACGCAGTATACGTAAGCATATGACGTCATGTTTGCAACGGGCATTAAAAGGGTGGGGATTATTGCTAATTCGCGATTAAACGATATTCTTTGAATATCAAAATTGCTTTAAAAGATAGAAATACAAAACAAATTTTGGTCGTAAGAAGAGTACAATTTCATGTATAATGCACCCTTTTCTCTTTTGCGTAACATCAAGCATTACTACAATGGGAGTAACTCCTACAACGAGTTAGAGCTTATTTTAAATAAATAAATATACCATGAAAACATATATTTCATTTAAGTTCACACTTACTATTCTACGGTACTTATTAACAGGAAGTATCACAATGGATGCCTTTTGAATAAAAACAATTATTTAGTTTTGTTTGGGGGCCGGGGAATAGAAAACGAACACACACTCACACGCACATTCAATTATTTATAAAACCAGCAGTATAATGTGTAACTTCCAGCAAAGTATCAAATTTTGTCACTATTAATATCCCTCACAAAAATTGTGGCATGAATGAAATACCGAAAATTCCTCAGCTGCGGCTACATATGATCCGAGCTGAAAATGTTTCAAAGACATAGGCATGATAAGGTTAGGACTATAGGGTTGTGATTGGAAAAGATCATTGAAGAGTAGAATTGCTTTGTTCGTCAGTCGAAATTTCGATCACCAAAATGGACTCACTTTATCATGCTTATTTAGAAGATAATGCTACTAATTCCAGATGTTGTGCTCAGAGAGAGAGAGGGAAAATCTACATCTAAACAAGCCTTAATATCGTATGTGGAAGGAATGACAGTGGATCGGTATGTTCAAATTAGGATACAACCAATAATTCTACTTTATAAAACCGTTCCATTTTCTCCTTTAAACCATTCTAGAATTTTTATGAAAAGATGAATCATACTTTGTGGATTTTTTTTCTCTCAAACTGATGCAATTACGGGCCTAAAGAGCATTCACATTATATATATTCAGTCCTTCAAATTCAAAAACAAAATATTCAACCCTATTAATAACTTCAGTAAGTATATATTTAGATATTATCTTCACTATCCTTGGTTCATCCACTTGACTTTCAAAGAAGAGGTTGCGAATTCGAATCTTTACCGGTGTGTTAATGACTTTATTGACAAGGTATTTCATCCTCCCTTGTTTCTCCTGACTTAGTAAATGCGTAGGCCTACTTAGGAATAAGAAATTATTTGAATGCCCCGAGCGCCATATTTGTAGCCTGTCTTCAGCTGGAGAGATATGAGAGCACCATGAGCTTCACTGAATGGCGGATTAGTGGGCCTGGGAAAGTAGACTTAAGAATGTTCAGTGAGGATTCAGGCAGTGACTATAATTATTCTAGTACCTTTTGGGGGCTACTTTAACATCCAATTTGTGAAATTTCAACCCAATAAAACAATATATGATTAGAAATGTCATATCTTGATCTCATGAAATTTGACGCCCTCGATTGCCAATTCGATCTTTAGTATAATTATAATATTAAAAAACAAACAAAAAACAAAAAAACAAACTAACAAGCAACAACAAAAAATACATGCCCTGCAGATTATGATTGGTACTAAACTCCTGATTTGTGGCACAGTTGATCTGTAGACATATTTCTATGATTTGAATTATTCCAATTTTGATATATTTTTTTTTATATGTGTTGATATTTTAAAAATATTTTAAAAATAATTTTAAATAATATATAATTGCAATTTAATTTATACATTCAAAGTACTTATGCAGGAAAACTAATTATGGAAATATAAATCTAACAAATATCTTCATCGTAATTATGATAACAAATATTACTGATCTTATAAAAGTTTGTTACATTCACACTCTGAAGAAGGAGAAGACGAAGAAGAAGAAGAAGAAGAAGAAGAAGAAGAAGAAGAAGAAGAAAAAGAAGAAGAAGAAGAGGAGGAAGAAGACAAAAGAAGAAGAAGAAGCAGAAGAATAAGAAGAAGACGATGAAGAAGAAGAAGAAGAAAAAGAAAAAGAAGAAGAAAAAGAAGAAGAAATAGAAGAAGAAGAAGAAGAAGAAGAAGAAGAAGAAAGAAGAAAGAAGAAATAGAAGAGGAAGAAGAAGAGACAAATCACTGGAAAAAGGAGATTTATGAAAAGTTTCCTTATTTTGAGGTCGCATTAACTGACATAATCATAAGTGTTTGAAGTAGCGAAATTTCCGATGTCATTTTAGGTTAATTTTTTTAACAAACATGAATTTCATTTCTAAATTAACATGAAAACAGAGTGTAAGTTACGCAAAGATGTATCATAAAAAGAACCTCAAGGAAATATCTTTAGGAATCAACTTAGATTGGTCATGTTGATCAACGCTTTTGTGAAAAGAAAACCACCTGTCCAGGGATTTGTTTTCGATTTCGGAGAAACGAGTTTCATCACATTACTAATATATACCTTGACATTTTATGAAATTTGTGTCATAATAAAAATGAAACTTTAGTTCTTGGACTATCTGAAGTCCTTCCTTTTGTTAATTGTTCTTTGGGTCCATTTTGGTCGTAAACGTCCGATTAGATGGACGCAACGCTATGATGCTGCAGCACGCCATGTTGCTGTAACTCAGCCAAGGGATTCGATTCGTGTGTGCCTCCGCCCCCACCGCCGCCAACATAAGCATGGTGAATAGCGCTCGGTTTGTGTATCAGCTCCGTGGCGCCGCCGACCGTGCAATGGTCGCCGCCCTTGGAGTCGAGATGATGATGATGGGGATGATGCTGGCCAGCAGGGTGATGCGACTGGTGTTTCCTCTCGTTCTCCTCCCTCGCCCGCATCTTCTTCAGCTTCATCCTCCTGTTCTGGAACCAGATCTTGACCTGTCTCTCGGTGAGGCTCAGCGCTCTTGAGATGTGGGAGCGGCGGTCTCTGGTGAGGTACATATTGTAGAGGAACTCCTTCTCCAGCTCGAATGTCTGGAACTTGGTGTAAGGTTTGCGTTTCTTGCGCGTGCGAACATTGGGTGGTGGCGCCATCCATGTGTAGCTTGCGGATACCGTCTGGTGATTGACACTGTGATCTAGAAGGTGTGATACAAATGAATGAATAGAAAATGAGTTAAAACAATTCAGTTTTACATGTCACTTTTATGAATGAATATGACAAACAATTAAGCGTGGACATAAAAATGCAATATCAGAATTGCAGTTGCCTTCTTACAATATGAGACCTGAAAGTTGGAATGGAAGGTAACACAATTTTTATGATGTTAAAATGAGGCGAAAAGTAAATCGAAAGGTAAATCCCTGATTTCTGTCTTGTAAAATTAGCATATTAGATATGATTTTAGTCAAAGCATACATCAGTGGTAAATTATTTTTTTATTGATAAAACCATCAGTAGGATCAAAAGCGGCCTCGAAAGCTAATCATGATGAATATTTCAAACGATTCCTGGAGCATGTGATAAACGGTCCGGGATCTGTTAGACAATTATTGGTCAAAGAAGAATTCCAGCAATAATACGAGGTAATTAATGATAAAATCATTATGGATACGAAATACATAAATGGGATCAAAGAACTATATACGATAAATAAAAAGAGGTGTAATCGCTTTTTTTTTGGGGGGGGGGGGGGGGAGGGGGCAGTTCTCTTGATGTGCAGTTGTCGGAGGGGGAGAACCGGAGAGTTGACAGTCATTAGGGGGTTGAGGGTAGCTCTGCGGGAGAGGGTCAACGTGGGGAGGGGGGGGGGGGGGTTGTCTACAATTGCCCGTTAGCAAGGTCAGGTGACATTAGTCCTGATAAGACCCTCAAAATATAATTTCATCTGGTATTAAGACTCTTAACACCTCTGCGTGTCATATAAGCCACAGTCTGACATGTAAGAGGTCCCCTAAAACAAAATTTGTCTCTAAAGCTTACAGAGGAAACAAGATAAAAGTTCCATTGACAAGATTTGGTCACTATTCTATTTATAATTAACCCACAATGAAACCAGACTTCGTGGTGTGTATTACACGAGACCATGTAGTCTTGGGAAATTAAATAGGTCAACCACCTTATTCGTCAAATCCGCTTCTCAAGTCAATTGACCCCAGTCGTCCAATTAACGTAGAAACAGATTTGACCAATCATGTGTCACGATTAATTATCCCACATGATCTTCAGTGAGAGGATGAGGATCATGTCAAAAGTGATTAGAGATGATACTGTTCAGGAGCTTTACCTGATGAAAGGGGTAATGCGGTACCCCCTCTTATACAAACGAAAATTCATAGTGACACCTGTCTGGAGGACCACTCTCTTGAGAATAAGGGGTACAGGTTGGCTGAGGGACGGGGGAAGTCTGACCAATGAAGCAGTAATCAGAAATATAATGAAATATCTGGTAGAACATCTCATGTACTTGGGGAATCCCCTCACCAATTATGAATACGTGTTTACGCTCTAGACAGTTGACTTCCAGTACCTGTGTTTGCAGACATTAAAGCATTTAAGCAATTGGTCGAAAATAAGCTCTCATCATGATTGCATCACAAATTATAGCACTATTTCAAGAACGGCAAAACTTGGAATAAGGAGACACAATGTTCCAAACATAAAAATTACGGAGCTTTCGCTAATGCTCTTTTTTAATGCTTGGACCCCTTTGAAAAACAGCCATGAGTTAACAAGGGCAATCCAACCCATAATGGACAATAAATAATCAAAAAAATTTAAAAAATACTTAAAATTCTTCTTTAAATAAGTCAAATTGCTCTTGAATATTCTATCAAAATATACTTACATTTATTTATAAATCCCCTCGTTCCCCAGCAGTTTGAAGAAAAAAAAACCCACAATGACGCTTCTAATTATCTTGAAATTCATACAAGAGTGCCATTCTAAAGGTTTTTTTTAAAGGTACCTTTTACACTCAACTATTTTTTGACGGGAACAATAATATCCAAGATAACTAATGTGCATACTTTGTGTGGTATGTTAAAGGGGTCTGTACCAAAGTGCCTTAACTTGTGAGTATATCCCTACTTCTGAACTGTTCCTATTCCCTAGTTATTTTTTACATGTTTTCACATTTTCTGTAGTGCTCTTGGTTTTAGGCCTGATAACTATGCTGTTATCATTAATATGAAACAAAGATAACAAAGTGCACAATGTTCAGACACTATTTTTTTTTAAATAATAATTTGCCCATGTATCATAGTTTATAGTTATCGGTCATTCACAAGAACGTATGATCAGGAAATATTTTGAAAACTGGAACCTATGACACAGCGGCATATTTTTATTGCCTGTTTGTAAATTATTTATTAACCGGGGCCTATCCACAACAAGCCTTACTTTAATTTAGGCCCCTCCACTATACATCAATGTAAATCATTGAATTACTCTCTTATGTACTTTTTCCACTGCATTACTGTTATATAGTTTGTTCTTGCATTATGTAATCAATTTCTATTATTCCAGAATGTATTTTTTGTATTTGATTGATTTGTGGAAATAAAAAATAAACTGAATATATATATATTCAGTTTATTATTTTTTATTTCCACAAATCAATCAAAATACAAATAATACATTCTGGAATAAAAGAAATTGATTACATAATGCATATATCGCTAAGTCACTAAAGCAACACTTTCCAGCCTATTAAAATTTGTACTATATCTATATATATATATATAGATATAATATATATCAAAAATAAGTGAATTAAATTTTTTATATAGTTGAGCACTTTCAGCCATTGCAGTTCACGCCTTACTTACCTACTATATATATATATATATATATATATATATATATATATATTATTTTTTCAGACATTTTTTTCAGCTTTTGCAAAAATTTCAAAAAGGGAGGACAGCTCTGGGGAACTTTGATATAAGTTACGCAACCATTATTCTCTCATTTCCTTTCGCATTGTATATATATATATATATATATAGATATAATATATATCAAAAATAAGTGAATTAAATAATTTTAGAGTCTCCTCTGAAATATGACAATTTTTCTTTACATTAAAAACATCCAAAATATTTTTATCAACACTTAGCACTCAATATAAATTAGAAACAAGTTTGCATAAGGGGTAACATCCAGCCAACAGGTACGAAAGCGGCACAAAGTGCACACTTAAGTTATAAATAATAAGTTATAAATAAATAAACAGCTTGATGTAACAGTGCTATTTTGCATCTCAGGACGCTCCCGATGCTTCATTATACGTATAACGAACAGAGCATTGCCTTATTTTGTT
This sequence comes from Heliocidaris erythrogramma, assembly GCA_025617745.1. Taxonomy (NCBI): domain Eukaryota; kingdom Metazoa; phylum Echinodermata; class Echinoidea; order Camarodonta; family Echinometridae; genus Heliocidaris; species Heliocidaris erythrogramma. The sequence goes on from CM046853.1 coordinate 65,388,273, forward strand.
TTCAGTGTAACTTCAATTACCATTACAATTATAGTCATTATCATGACCATCATCATCAATTTAAAAATATTCATGTTTTGATGTGGACAGGGAGAACGTTGCGTCACAGATTTAGCAGGTCATGTTAATAATACTAAATTGGTCTTATATACCCAGGGTAGCTACATCAGTATTAATTACTGCTCTTCCTGCAGGCCTCGCAATCATTAATTACCGTCCCCAGCAATGCCAGGTACCAATTTACACATGGGCAGAGAGGGACAAAATGAGGGCAAAACAACTTGTCCAAGGATGTAAGCACCCAGCGAGGATGGAACCAGGGACTTCTCATATGAGAGTCGAGAGCCTTCACCAATATACCACAGTGCTCCGACATTTCATTTTACCAAATTTAAGTATTTGTTTCCTTTTTGTTTTTGTTTGATAAAATAGAAGTCAAGCTTTGAAATGCTGTACTCAAATGTACGAAAACAAACTGGAGCACAAATGAAAATAATCAAGGAATGAATAATTATACCTATATTGAGAAGAATGCCGACATTCTTGTTTAATTGGTTCTGCAAAATGTGATATTTAATGTTTCTGTAAAATAAAAAGAAACCAGGCGGTTTCTTCTGCTGTTCTAGTAACAAATACATTTTCTGATATGCGTATCATGTCTGATGGGATATGTGTTCGTGCATCGCAGAATCTCTTGCCATTTTCCATGTAAACTATCGAAGTAGAGAGCTTGAGAATATTTAATTTCATTAAAGGATAAGCAGTATAACATCAAAGGGACTGTTTATCATTCTTGTTTTTGTAGTGGATTCACCCACTTTGTTTTAATTTTGGGTACAAGTTTACGCATTCTACATACTATCTACAAAAAACAACAACAACAAAAATGTTACATTTGTTAAACTTATCTGAAAATACCCACATGATTAGAATGCCATATTCAATTCAAATACTGTTTTTGTTAAATGCATAATTGAAACTGGACTCCTAGAAGCAAGGCAGCACGTACATTATGCTATCATAAGGAATATAACATGATCATGTTTCGAAACAAAAAGCAGATTGACATAAATGAATGCTGCCCTCCTACATATCGATGCATACAGGTTCTCACAATAATAGATACATCTATTTTCCTCCATACTCGTTCATGCTAGAAGTGGGGTTTTTATTTCCACGGAAAGCCTCTTTATTTTGTACCAAATTGCATTAAAAATAGCACCAAGAATGTGGAGTCAGTATCACAGAGGCACTCGAGCAGTGGGTAATAGAACAGCGTGGACAGGAGAAGATACACTAGCTCTGGTCACTCGCCTCCTTTCTAGAGGCGGAGGGAGCATTTCATTTAAGTCTTTTGGGCACTGTTCTGTGTGCATTTTGTAGAATACACAAGCAGCTGCAACTTGGCGCCTGTGAGTTAAACTAGGAATGGATAAATCTTGAAGGGCAGTGGATTTATCAACACAAATAACCTTGAGTGCTTTTTCTGAATGTTGTCTAACATGCTAAGCTTTTCTCGTCATATTTTGAATAATTATGAGGGCATTTGAAGAGCATTTCAGGGGACATTTCTACTATGAAGTTCTTCCAAACCGACATAAAAGGAATGAGAAAGTTCACAAATTATTTTTCACCTTTCCCAGAACTCAACCTTCTCTTTAAATTTGAAAAAACAACAACACAAACATCCCCTTAATCCATTGTCGTTCCAGCAGAGAGCATGGGGTAATAAGGGGATAAGCAACGAACCGGACCCGCTATTAATTCAAAGTATGTCCGCCCCCTAAATTGGATTAGGAGACACGTGCCAAGAAAAACTGGGAAAAAGTGAGTGAGATGAAACATGGAAAGGATTCAGAAATGTCAAGTCAGACCAAAGTTAAAAAAATAAGTAGAAAATATAAAAAAATATTACAAGTTTTACATGGGGATTTCACATGAATGTGCATGTCTGTTTGGCAAGCACGTCATACTACAATATCGAATATCTCACGATTAGATAATCCATTGTCTTCAAACTTTCCGAAAATGTCATTTTATGTGAATTAGTTATATGAATCGTTCAATCACATGACAAGGATTATATCAACAAGATCAAAACTGCATTGAAAATGATTTGTTGTATAATCGTCAAATTTATCCTGCTCTAACTCAGTTCATGGTATAACGATGTGTTGATGAAAAAAGTCATATAGAGATTTGACTATCCCCTTTTAATACGAAAACTACTCCAAAGTAGCGGGCAGTGGTCCGGGGGAGGGGTAATTGTCTTGGGGTACTTGTCCGTGGTAAATATCAGAGGATAGTTATTCGAATGTGGTAATCCTGGGAAAAGTGGTTTAGAAGCTCAAATAAAACACAATTTTAACCAAATTTCACATGACCAACTAAAATTCAAAATGCAAATATGTTACATTCCTACAACAAGATTTTTCATATCTAATATGTTATCGCAATTGAAGTTTGATGCTACTCAAAATGATAATTTCTAATATGTAGAATCATCATGGAAAGACAAGGTACTGGTTTGGTTAGAAAAGTAGAATCAGAAGTAAAAGAAGCTGAAGAAGAAGAATTAGAAATATAGGATCATGACTTGAAATGTAAAAAGAGCTACTAGAGAATTGGAAGCAAGTAGAATAAGTAGAATTAAGAATAATTACGTGATAATATCTAGTCTAGGCAAATATAAAGTGTGTTGGTAAGTAAAAAATGAAAAATATACTCGAAGTTACACATGTACAACTAGGATTCTGGAGTAAGGTAAATTTACTGTTGAAAGAGAGAGAGAGAGAGAGAGAAATAAAAATAAAAGAGAGAAACAAGATAGATAATGGGAAAGGAAGAGAAAGAGAATGGAAGGGAGAATAGAGAGAGGAAAAGGAGAGAGAAAGAAGGGAGAAAAGGGAGACGAGAAGACAGAGAGACAGGAGAGAAAGAGAGGAAGAACGCGAAAGAGTAGGAAGAAGAAGGAGAAACAGTGTGTACATGGTGCGGAGAAATGAAAGACAGATAGGATAATTACTGACCCTTCTATAAAATAATGAAGTAAAGTGCAATCTTTTCAATATCTGTGACCATGGATGTAGGCCTGTTTTAGCAAATTTAGAATCACATAAGTACGTATGACTTGGATGTAAGAACACGTCATTGTTCACATTGGCTCTCTCCCATCCCTCTCTCAAATATCAGATATAGTCAGCTGTTCTTAATCACCCTCTTCATTTGCATAACACAATTTTGGAAACACGTGCAACACGTACTTCTTGAAAGCACCTTCGATTGCATGGTACATGTGTTAGTAATGCTAATTAACACATTGCTGCTGGGGAAATTGATAGTTCATTGGGGATCTGATCATTCCTATCTCTCCTGTCATCTGGTCATACTACCCCAAACAGATGAGTCTCACCCACCTGATTAAGAAATGTAACATTTTATTTTCTTATTTCCCTGCCCCTTCTGCCCTCTCTTTCTCTCTCTCTCTCTCTCTCTCCTCTCTCTCTCTTTCTTTCTTTCTCTTTCTCTCTCTCCCCCTCTCCATCCCTCCTCATCTCTCCCTCTCTGTCCCACACACAATCTCTTTCAGGATTAGAGACAGTTATCCTTTCCACTTTTGGTACCTTAACATGTTTATATTTTTTTTAGTATCAGCATATGCTATCCTAACAAGTATTCACATGTTCGAAAAATGTTACCAAAATATAAACATTTTCCAATAGTTAAGATTTTAGCCAATTGTATGGCTGTTTTGTAGATAGGAATTTTATTTTACATCCAAAGCGAAACAAGCTATGGGGTAGTAAAATGAAAAGAACAACCTTCACTGTCAGGCCTTTCTAGTGAAAATCTCTTTATTTCTATTATGTATCAAGGATTTGCACATTTCGTTGAACATTAACTGTCATCATGTACGATGCTTTCCTCATAAATCGAAAATTTAGAAGATGGGCATCTGTATTGAGTGTGGCACGATAAACTTTCCCCTCTAAAACCCCCATAAGGGGCTGGTGTATCGTCAAACAGGTGTTGTATTATAGAGTCTTGGCGCTGAGCTCAGTTCACGACATTAGGGCATGGCCGACAGGAAATATATGAAGAAAATACTCCTTCCCCTTTTCCCCATCTGCCCCTTCTTATTTGGGGGGGGGGGGGGATATGTTAATACGATGCCTAACGTAATCCAGTGATAGTTAGTTCGGAACATAATGGGGGATGCTCCTTAAAGATTTAATTTGTTTTTGTTTTGTGCCTAGCCCTGCAAACTGGGGGAACACACCTAGACCCCGTCTCATAAAACTTTTTATCAATAACAACTACCACATATCTATGACAAATTTGCCCTCAGCTAATCAGATGCAAGTATTTCAGTAGCTTATACCTGTTATTGTAACTTGTTATAGATATCAAGTTTTATGAAACGGGGCCCTGATCCCCCTCCCCCTAAGCTGGGATACGACTCTGTACTTACATGACTAAGTGTCATAGAGTTTGCACATCTCACAGGGATTCTGTTTGCATCTGGCAAAATCATTCGGTGTATTTTTTTCGCCATGTTTGAAACGTGTTCATACTTCACATCGGGGTCAGTTCCACGAACCCCTTCGAGAAAGCCAAATCCCATATCCTAAATATACGCTAAAGTGATTGCACTTTGTCGCAAAAGAGCTAGATAAATTATCCATCACTGCAATTTTATTCGTGAACAGATAAATATATGAATATATGAAATATATGACATACTCATATACAGTAGGGAATTTTTTATTTTATGTTGAATAAATCAACCTATTCTTATTCATTGACATTGATAAAACTGGTCAGTAAATAGTTTAGGTTCACCGTCTTCCCCAAACATTCAACTTATAGAAGAAAGCTAGATAAATGTCAATATGGTCAAGAACAACAGATTATTTACTGGCCCGTATCACTATGATCAGAGTTTTAGGATATTTCTTGATCAAATATCAGAAATCAGAAATCATGTTATGCGACCGCATGATTAGTTTTAAAATCTAACGTTGGTCTCACAAAATTGTCAACTGCACGAACTCACATAATACTGTATGTAAATGTATGGAACTGCTCTTCACATAATTGGTTATGTAATCAGGTCTAGCACATTGTTGAATATCAATTTATTTTCTAAATTATTCATACAACTTTGACCGTTGTAGAGAAAGTGAACATGATTCCATGCAGTTGTTCACTAACACGGGACACCACGTTTTATGCTTCACATTGTCCAAGCATGTCATTAAATATTGCTAAATTCCCTTATAACTTAATTCTTTCTTTTTAATTTCAAGAAATCTGAGTTATTGATATTGGAATACAGAGAGCCTTCTATATGTTATATATCTAAAATCATAAAAATAAAGAGCCATAATCAATTTAAAAAACATATTTTTTATTATATAGACGAAACTTGATTACTATGATTTTATAAAACATGTACTATTTTGCTCTTTATATTCCTCGATAGATTTATAATAGGACTTCTGAACGCCACACATGGCAAAATTAGTTTGCTAATTAACATTGTTTGTTTGCAATAATGAGATGATAATAAAGACATATAATTCATCACATCTTTTTTTTTCAAATAGGAAATACAGCTATTGTTTAAACTGCTGCATGGTTTGGGACAAATCAGGGAAATGTGGATTTCAAATCGTTTCAACTTTTTTCTCCCATTTCACAAAGTGTTTTGATGTTAATCTAATCTGATATTTAAAGCCCAAATTATCACTTATTTTTGAGGGTACATATGGTTGATGTACTAATATTCTGTATACTTACAAAATCCTCAAAAATCTGTCTTTTATGAAATTTGAATTGTATAATTACGTTATGTAAATGTTCAAAAAGTTTAAAGCGCAGTTTCATGGAGAACCGAACATTTCATCTTTGACGAAATGCTAGTCATTTGAATTTTCATCATTTCAACAAGAGCCATGGATATAGCTATGACAAATTATGAAACCTGTCAGTGTTACAATTGAATTTTAGTTGAATTCTTCGAAATTTTACAAATTCATTAAACATGAACACGTGGGACTATGGAGCCTATCGAAATCCATTTTAAATTAAATTTAAATTACATTAAATTACACTATCCTTTAGCCAAAGTGCCAAAGTTTATGATGAAAGGACTCTGAAATTGGATAAAACGATCGGTGACCCGACATTTACTGCGGAGACATTTTTGTTTTCTTTCGTCAATGATAGAGGATCATGATTAGGGTTGCAATTGAATTTTATGTTATTTTGGGGGTAAGAGTAAGGGCAAGAATAAGGTTTAGCGTTTGAGTTAGGAATCGGTGAGAGAGTCGTACGACGGGAGGGGAAGGGGGGGGGGGGGGTTCGGGCTGCATTCCCCTGAGAATTTTATAATCACCAATATTTGGGCAATCGTCATCTCATATTCGGGCAGCGAGGTGGCCTTTCAGTGACTTTATGTCTTACTTATAGTACCTAGTACGTTTTAGGATATCCAGTTGAAAAAGTTGATATTCTAGCAGGAACCATCAGCCCCTTGACAAAATTCTCCCGTACGTCTACGCGTGCAGCACATGCAAAGCAATCCAAATCTGGGTTGTATTTCTCTTCGTCTTTACTAGTGTTACAATTAAGAAAAAGGCCTTCGACTCCCACAACCGGTAGCTTTGCTCGAATAATCACAAATGGTGTGTATTTCTTGTTTGTATAAACTCCCTTTTTACCTAAATCATTTTCAATTAAAGAATCCCTTCCTTCTTCCGTTTTATTTTATCCACTTCGAAACGAGTGATCGATCAAGCAAGACACTGGATTCTACGTGAGTCCTCAGCCAGTGTATCATTGTGCCCTTTATACCCAGTGGGTGAAAAGTGCGTACAGGGGAATAGTGGTGGCAACGATGAGACACGAAAATATATTCATACTAAAATATCAAAAATATGTAATGTAAAATCCGTCACACAAAATGTCTTTTCAAAGGCAATGTGTTATGGAATTACACGGAAATAACGCTCTGCTGCACATCACAATGAACAGATGAAAGCAAACATTTGAATCATTTTTTTACGTGTAGGGCCTAAGATTACTAATTTGCCCACACTCTTTCTCTATTGTCATAGTAATACTGCTCAAATGACAACTGTCCCAGCATTTTTTCTTTACATTTGCAAACTTATAAAGCGGGGTAAATCCACTTAAGTTGCCGTAAATCAATTAAAATGCAAAATGTATTAATTATTACATTGTATTTGTTTTAACTTAGGTCCATCCTGAGATTAACCAAACGCTCTTTATAATTTGCACCACAGATCTCTACGTAGACTTCAATGTTCAAGTGAAGATGTTTCCAAAATTGTATACAGTTAATAAATAAAACATCATTTTTTTATAGATTCATAATGTCTGGCAATGAACGTCATCCATAAACACATGAGCTTAGAAATGTTACAGTAGAATTAATACTGAACTATTGTAGGGCATGTGAGTTTTATCAGTCATAACGCACTAACAGAACATTTAATTCACTGAGGAAAAAAATCCTGTGTTTAGTGTATTTAAACATCATATAAATATAAAAAATAAAGCAAAGTCGACGAATAAAAACGCAGTCAGGTGATCTCAGTCAGGCTCATATGTTTATTAATAAACATTAAAATTACCCTAGCGGATGTAAATATTACAATGCCTCCATCATTTAAGTAAATTAATATCTTAACTTATGCTGTTCCAATATAAAATGTAAATAGATCAAGAAGAAATCGTAGAGATTCGGCTTGTGCATAAAAACGACATTCCATTGAAAGAGTCGTTTCTTTTCAAAAGATTTAGTATGTCAGTGACTTAAACGAAATCAAATAGTCACCGGCTTGAGTATTCCCACGGGGTGAGACACGAACTAATACAGAATCTTGAAAACGAACATTTTAAATAAGTACTTCTGAAACATTTCAAAAATGATATTAACCATTTTCATTGCAATCAAATAACCCAAAGGATAAGTTTTAATACTTCAATAGGCCCCCCAACAAAAAAATAATAAAATAAAATAAATTTAAAAAAATCACAGTTTTGAAGGCTATATCCACTTATCGTTTTTAGATCTATAATTTCTGAGAGACAAATTCCTTTCTCATATTTTGTTTGATATCTTTATTCTTTCTCTCCTCTACACATCCTTTATCTTCTCCCTCTCTCTCTCCCTCTTTGTCTTATTTCCCTCCCCTCCTTCCTTACTATTACCATATCTAGTGATCTTGTACTTCCAAAATAGTGTCAGATTTTTGTCGTACTGCGATCAGTTCAATCGATTTTTTTTTTACCTCTTTCAAACATTTTCATGCAAACAGCTAAGATAGATTTAAATTTCATTGTAAAAGTAACAGATATCCTTCCGGCAGGTTAAAAAATGGATGGTTGTGTGAATTTATAGAATATATACTTGGACGTACGTTTTCAATGGCTACTTTCTGAAATTAAGATGTGACTTCATATCATCAAAACATTCTAAGTAATGTCAAGAGTAAAGTAGCTTTTCATTTTCAGAAGTCTCTTGAATATGGCACACCTTAGAGGGTAAACTAATATAGATGAAGAGTTTTTCAAGACGTTTTTTTATAACATGATAAATTGTCAAAACATGAATCAAAATTCATGTGAGAAGGTATACTATTTCACAACGGTGAAATACAATTGCGAGGTCTGATGAAGGTCGTATTGATGATAGCACTGACGATGTCGAGCATAATTACACGTGAAACCCCCCCCCCCCAAATGTTCCAGCTCTTTACAAAACGTTAAACTCTGTTTCAATTTCCAGTGAGGGCTCTTGACAACCATTAATTTTACTTGACTTATTTTACAGCCTCAAATGTCTTCAAAAAGGACAATCTCCTCATTTTTGTTTTAGTTTTACAACTTTCATGCATTATATTTAGAAAGGCACAAGACAAACCAACCACATATTCACACAGACTCACTTCAATTGCAATTGGCAACCATTGAATAAAAAGTGAATTGGTTAGATTGTTAACAAAGTGGGGATGATGTAGAATAAAAAGCGATTACTAGTAGATGTGTTTTACACACAAATCACTGTGATAACATCTCTGTCATAGCACGTTATTCGATAGAATAGATAGCGAGCAATTGACTTATTGGTTTCCATAAATGCTAATTACCTTTTTAAAATCTAAATCATTTAAGCATTTAAAAAGAGATGAATCTAATTTGATAATTGAAGGATATACTATCTATTTGTTAAGAGTTGATATATTCGTTGTACTGACCTGAATCGCTATCGGGTCTCGACGGTTCGTCGTCGCCGTTCCCGCAGGCGGGATGAGTGTTGGCAGACCCGCTCGAATACCCGTGTTTCCCGTGTGGCGTCAAGGCATGGTGACCCAACGATGTCGGCGGGCTATGATGGACACCCGGCGTGTAAACGTCTTGGTAGAAGAAGGGAAAATGTCCAGCTGGCTTGTCACCATGATTAGGAGGGGGCGATGTCCATGAATGACCGTTATTGGCACAGTTCGCCGGGGTGATAGCCGCCGCCGACGAGCAGCAACTCGGCGAGGTTGACTCGGCATCGACGCCGCCTCCACCCGCTGGAGTTGGATATCCTCGCAAACAGTTCGTACTGCTGTGATAAGAAAATCTGCTCATTAAACCCACATAACTACCATCGTGAGAGAGGTTATAACCATTGTTATGACCATTTGCAACCGTGTCATAAAATGTGCCAATGTTGTGCGCGAAGGCGCGGGGAGCCTGTAAGCCTTCCATTCAGTAAAATTCACAAAATAATCCAATTTTACCCACAAATCCCACTCTCCAATATCTAAATCGTCAAAAAGATATCCAGTGTACTTTTATCTAGTTTGTGCTCTGTCTACCATGTTATCCAAGACGTCCGATTTGCTTATGCTTCGGTAATTACACGAAAAGTCATAAAGACGAAAAATGCGTAGCTCATCTTCGTTGTGTGTATCTATTTAGGCCGACGACACAGTTATTATCGTTTCCCCTAGGACAAGCACGATTGACACAGAGTGCGTCCTCATGAGGGTGTAAACGGTAGCAGACAATCCACACCTAATGCGTTGATATTGGGCCAAGGAAGACACTACGACAGGGTATCAAAGCCTTTGGGTTCACCTACTAAAGACAACACACCAATATGACCCGCAATATCAGTTGAGTATTGGGGTGAAAGGTCATAATCGATAAAACGTTTTTCATTCTTAACGAGATTAAATGTTTAAACGCTTTTAGCAACTAGTATTCTATTTTGTAATGGTCGTAATGATCTGAAGGCCTTTGTACAAGATTTGGTTAGTCACACGACGAACATTTCCAAATCAATATTGGTGAATGAAACGAGAGGAGATGAAAAGTCAAAACATAATATCACGTGGCAAATTTTAGACCAATCAAAAGCTCCGCTCATGCGAGAGTAAAAACTTACTCAAGGACAACTTGGCTGTAAACGTTTCGACTCTCTTATCAAGCCATATCTCCCAACGTCCCATCGTCAATTTACCAAATGAGACAGTCATGTTGCTGAAGTCTCGAAAACATTTTATTGGATAAAGATGGTAAGGGATATGATAGGGGTAATACAATAAGATGGCCTGGATAAATCATGCCCTGTTAGTATAGACTTACCTTGATCACAAACATGGCGCTCGTGTCGATGTAGGAAGCATGCGAATGTACGAACATCACGTGACAGAGTTCATTGTGTAATGGTGTTGCCAATGGAGAACATTACCAGGAAATGTATGATCTGGCTGTATGGTTAGAATTTAAAAAAAGTGATTAGAATTGAGAAAATGGTAGATGGGAGGTTGATTTGAAGTTTGGAAATCAATTCTTTAGTTCTTTTTAAATGGTTTATTTTTTAACCTAAATCGGTAGGGAGCGTCCCTTCAAAAGTCTTATTTAAATTTAATGATAAATGACAATATTGTCTCTTTTTATTAGAAAAAAAGTCATAGGTTATTAGACCAAAATATCTTTTTTAAATGTTCACTCAGGATATATTAGAACAATTATATTTCCCCTAATATTCAATATTGTTCCCCCTTGTTTACATTTACATATCCGTTATAATTCTCTCTCTCTCTCTCTCTCTCTCTCTCAGTATAATACACTATCTTCCTCTGTGATACAGTTTCTAGAGTCTGTCTGTTCTCCTCCACCTCTATTTTTTTCTCTCCCCCCCCCCCCCTCTCTCATTATCTGTATGTCTCTGCATTTCAATTTTCTCTACTTTTTTACTTGGTTTCTTTTAATCTAGCTCACTGCTTTTTTTTTTCAACAATCTTTTAAAAATCATATTCTCCATTCACCTTTCCAACCCTTACATGCATTTGATAACTTCTCTCGTTTTTTAAAGCTTTTTTATAGTGTGTATCATAGACATAAAGATCACTGTTTGTAATATCCCTGTTTTTGTTCAATTGAAAGTTCATATTTCTGCATTGAAAGTTTGAATGATGTATACATGTAGGTATAGATAGATAAATCATCCAAGATCAGATTGTTACCTTTTTGTGTGTTTACACCGTTGCTCATTTTAAGGTACATATCCAGGCTTTAAATACATTGCTCTGTTGAGAGTATTATGCAAGAACCTAATGTGTACATTTAAACTAAAGCCATTCAAAGCCATGTAATTGTTCTTTTAAGAGGAAAAAAACATCTCTTCTTATCAACTGGGGGGAAATTTGATGCTTTATTCCAGAAATATTATATTTTAATTACCTCAGTCGTCTCATTGACCTGTGTTCTAACAAATATATCATAATATAGGACCCGTACTCTGCTACATGACCCTCATAATGTAATATATAATCTACAAAATTTAATTTAAAATTAGAAATTATTATTGTTTCATGTTTTCTCATATTCCTACTTCAATTAGTATTATCTAGCCACTGATGGCAAAAAAACTACCAACACTCCCCATTTCACCAACTTAGTGTCAGCATTATGAAAGTAATTAAGTGATATTGTTTGTACACTGGCATAATGTGTATTCCTCTTTTTAATATAATTATATATGAAGAAATACGCACAATCTGAATAACGATTATTTAAAGGCAAATCAACAATTTCTTAGGGAGTCGTTGAACCGGGATTGGATTGAAGCCGAACGCGAGCCGGAGAGCTCCCCGATGACCAACCAAGGCTTTCCCGCCGAACCTAATCTCTAATATCCGCTGCAGTCTTCCTCCGTCGCTCCAAATCCCACGATCGGCACGTTCTTCTAATGACCACCCCCAACTCATGAATTCCACCCCGAAAAAAACACAAACATCACACTCGTTTGGATGACAGAGAAGGAAATAGACATCACATAATCGAACATGGCTCACCTATTGTGTCAACTCGTTATAGAAGTAAAGATTCCTCACGAATTTTGTGACTAATAATTACTATTCTTACACTGTGGTAATAGTTTCATCTGTTCGGCTTTGTCGAGGACGCCTCGGCCTGCCACCCCGTGACGACAAGTAAAAACAGGCTGCTCCGGTACCTTGGGGGTTCCCTGAACAACGACATTGTCATACAGGTAATGTGTTTAATTGATAACGATCAAGTTGTTCATGATCTCTTTTCTCCAACCATTATGTTTTATGAGAGTAGGAAGATGATTCATAGATAGAAGACGGCTAGACACATTACTAGGTACCATGCTTGGAAGGTGCTGTGTTTTGGAGGAAAAATTATTGAGATACGAGTATGTCCGATGATCTGTAAATGTGTAACTGAAATTCCCAGTGGTGATATAATCCTAAAGCATCATTAATTATCAATTTTCACCCGCCATAAACTTCTCAATCATGTTTTCTTTTTCATTCCGGAGCCTTGCGTCTGCGGAGTATCAGGCATGTCCCGAGAAACTTTGCATGTGTTACACTTTCTGTCTTTATCTTTATCTCTTCATTCATCCTCTCTTCCTCTCTCCGTCTGCCTACCCTACTCTGTATCTATTTATGTTGTCTCTCTTTGTCTCTCTCTGTCATTCTCTCTTTCTCCCCCGTCTCCCATATTTCTCTTTAATCTCCATTAAAACAATATCTTCATGTCTCCATCTCTTTCAACTGCTACCCACTCTATCGACTCTATAAACTTTATTCGCTTTATTCTCCTTGTCTAGTTCAGCATGTTCTTCAAGTTTTAGTTTGATTAAGCGCATTCCTTAAAATGTATCTTTATCTTTTGAAAATATATGTTAAAAAATCAATCCAAACATTATGGGAAGCCAATTCTAAGAGGTGCCAATGAAATAACTCCTTTGATTATGATAGTATCGAAGATTGTAAAGTTATTTTTGACCATGTACGGTACGAACAGCGTTCGTAAAACTTATCATTTACGTTTTTCTTACCTTCTAAGCCAAATTAATAAACCTTTAACTACATTGATGATCATGTCAGAATGTTGAATAATAACTTTAACTTTACAAACATAGGTTCAGCTATGAACTGCCAAGGTTATTTCCTGCGAAATTAAACCCATTATTATGATATCAGCTTTTAATTTAGCTGTAAGAGTGTGATTTTTTTTCTTCAACAAGCGAAAAGTTAGATCCATTTTCTACGTATATGTTTTGGCTTTTACTGTGATTATTTAGTGTTTCGTAGTGAAATTCGATATGACGAAATCGAGTATGCCAATGCAAAGAAAGAAAATATATATTAGTTGCTCTTTTGACCGAGCGTTTGAAATGATGAAACAATTGCGATGTGATTACGCTATTGACCATTACATTAATTGTATCAAATTGATATATTCTTAGCTTTTTATCCATAGTCTGCATTCTAGTACTCTCATTTACAATGTTTTCGTCTTTCAGCCTGTTCAGTTTTCTGAACATGTAGAATTTCTTTTCTACATTAAAATTAAAATGTAATGTTGATTTGCTGCTTCAATAAAATGGAAGTTAAACACTTGACAATCCCAAAGATGATTTTGGTATATTACGGCTTTTGATTTTATATCATTAATTTTCAAGTAAATTTGTATTGCAATTATAAATTTCATTTTAAAAGATTTGCAAATGAATGATTTTCAACCGGATTTGTTTCATAAAGCACATCATTTTGAAAATTAAATGAGTTGAAAATTTAAATATCATTTAATCCTACAGATATCTTATTTTTTCCGAAGATCTGACGAATCATACAAAATATGGCATCGTAAAAAACTTGCTGCAATAGGTAAATATTTTTCCTTTGTTTTATAGAAGTTAAATTTCGAAAATTAGCCCCCTCGTGAGAAACGGCAATCCATGTATTCATTGAGGTTAAAATATGAGATGATTCTACAAATTGGTTACATTATACAAAACATAATTATTGTACATGAGTTGCTTCTATGTTTCAATATTATGTTGCTTTATTAATTTCCGATCGTTATTATTGTTGTCTGAAGCTCGTATAAATTTAATGCGGTTAATCATTTTGAAAATGTATAGGAATCCTTACGATTACATGTCATGGGTATAGTATAGTATAGTATAGGTTATAATATATTATATATAACCGGTGAATAAGTGAAGAACTATTAAGGGTATGAACTGAGTGAGGCAATCTAATCAGGTACAAAGTGCGCTTTAGAATAAAATGAATTCACTAAAATTGCAACAACAACACACAATTTTTACGATTCCATCAGATGGACTTATCAACGGTTTGATTCATACATTCCTAAAATAGTGAAACTTATATCCAGTACATAGATGAAGTATGCATGGACAAAATAATTTTATGTGATAATAGTAATGATGCATATCTGCTATTCTTGATCATATTTAAGTCTTTCATAATATTCGATAACTATCAATAACCTAAATATTAGAATACTATGTGAGGGGAAAATGAATGAAGTATTGAAATCATGAGGTTGACGGTTCCCATTCCCAATTTCCACTTGCTTGACTTGCAAGGGGTAGGTATCCTCCTCTCACGTTCCCTACCCAACACCTCCGGCTGAAATTTTGCCAACGACACGCTACCCTGTGTATGCGCTGGAGAGCGTAATCTCTGCCAAATCATTTGCAAAATGAAAACGGAATGAGCCAGTTGATTGCAGTTAAACCATTAAAAAAAATCTTAACTATTTTGATTTTTCAATAAATTACCTTATAAACTGGTTTCAGACAAGACAATCTAAGATTTCTAAACCAGTCAACTGTTTTCGAAAAAAAATGAGATAGGTGTTATATACTGTTGAGGTAGATGGAGAAAGTAAATAGAATATTCATTTTTGTATCTTTATGCTTTGACGTACAATACCAATAGCGGTTTCATTTATGATAGAACAATGTAGAAGGTGCACTATTATAAAGTTTAACCTGAAATCTTTTTATCACAAAGGTTTTTTTTTCCAACATTACCTTTACTCATCAAAGAAACAGGGAGAAATACAAATCTAGAATAATGAGAAGTAGAAGTCAGAAGAACTACTAATATCTTAGAACAACAAGACATTTTTAACATAGAATTTGAGAATTTTTAATGCGAGGAAAGTAAGCGAATAGAATTTGTTTTAGAGCGACACGACAATGGAATGCTACCATAAAATATGTAAAGTAACAATAGAGTTTCGTCGCTAAATACTCAGAGCAGATGACAAGTGATTACTTTGAAAAAAGAGGTTCAATGTGAAGACATAATTATGTCACAAGAATCATATTATTATGACTTAAATGATAAAAATGATAACAATTTTTTTCAAAAATATATGTGTATATTTGGAGAGAAAAACAGAAACATTCTTTTAGAAACAACAGACTGACAGAAGTAGAGAAATAATATGTACCGTATCTGATGATTTCTATAACTTTCACTTAAGATGTTTGTATTTCTAGTTCACTTTAATAATGTGTGCGATTTGTCTGTGAGCAGATTTATCTAAAATAATTGGACATTTCTTTACCCATGCGATTAATTTTAAATTCAAGAACACTTATTTCTCCATATTTTTTCTATTAAATGAGCATTATTGGCACTGATGTGATTTTCTTTTAGCTTTGAGTAATACATATTTGACTTAGAAGCGAGCATAACTGCAATCCTCATCATTATGGTATATAAGAAACTTTGTGAATCATATAGCTTATGTAGCTGTCACAATTTTCTTATTGAAGTCAGGACTGTTGTTAGCAAATGATGCATCTTTTCGAGACAAACATATTTAAATACTCTTTATATGCGAGTCATGATTTAAATTCTATACACCGTTAGAATCAACGAGCTATAAATTTGGAATGCATACATTCCAAACTTTTGTCAGAAGATGAAACAGTTTTACACGAATTGTGGAATAGGTTGACATGGTTCTGGGGCTAATCGATATAAATCCTACGCCCCCCTTCCCCCCTCTAAAACTATAACGCGAAGAATCCGTACGCCGATTAAGTGTTTGTTACAAAAAGTTTGTATCCATGTATGTGTATACTGCACGAACTCATCAATATTAGGAATAAGTATGAAAGTATTAGCAACAAGATATGACAATAAAATAAAATGATGAAAATGCAGTTAGAAGTAGAATGGGTTACCACGATAACCCAGATTAAAACAAATTAGTTTACGAAACCAGTCTTTCTCAGTTTTCAGTTTTCAGGTATATTATGACGGCAAATGTTCACTCTTTTGTTTTCAGTTTCTGTTTTTTTCAAACAAATATAGGAAAAAGTATAACAAAAAGGAAAATATTAAAAAGTAAACACTAACTTTCCTTTAAAATTCCAAGCGTGTTTTTTCTAATTCTTACAAAAAGATTCGTGTACCAATCCAACTAGACACAACCATCGACAGCCCACGAGACCGATATTTTGGTCTCATCGACGTTCAGACAACTTTTCTGAGGATTCACTAGACCGGCATTGCCAGTCTCGGGGAAATCGGTTTCGTGGGATGTCGGTCTTGTGGACTGTCGGTCTACTGGGATGTCCTAGATAGATCGAACTCTAAGAGATGACTTTTGTATTTTTCATGTATAGATTTCCCCTCAGCTTTGCTTTTCCATGGCTACAATCAGCCACTTTAAATGTTGATTCCTAATTCCGTTTTCACTTCAGCAACATTATCTTCCTGTAATTAGTAGTTTCCGCTCACACGAGTTTGGACACGTAGGTATTAAAATTTATTAATAGGGTCGTTTGCATCCTTCTGAGGTTGTGCAACAATTATAGTTCCTTCCAGTGATTATTTCGATGATCTATTGTGGGTCGTAGACAATAAACTCCAGGTAGTATAATAGGAAGTAATCAAACGGCCCTCGGGGACCAGTAAACTGCCTGCACATTATTTCTAGATGACAGATGCGTTCTTCTCATTCTAACATTGGTTTGCAAAGACACATGATTGCAAATAATGCACTTTGCAGCCTCTATTCTTTAAATAGTTGGATTTTGCAGTCATCCTCAAATACATAATTTCACACTAAAATTTCGAAAGGCTGCTTCTAAAAGATATCAAACATGTTTCTAAAATTATTTCTCTATTTCATTCATAAAGTTTTATGTTAAATACAAGGTGACTATATTCCCTTTATATATATATTACGATTTACAAGTGAGCTCTGCACTGTACGTATAAAAATACGATCAGCTACGTTCAGTATACGAATTATAGGACAGTACGTTAATTAACGTAAAATGATTACAGATATGATATGACAACAATACTAGTGTATTTATTACCGAAAATGTCAAATAAAAACACATATATTCATAAATGAAACAAATATACATAGGTCTAACATACATAAAGAGTAAAGGGAAGATGGGGGAAAGGGGAATACCGTGGGAGTGTCAAACAAAGTATTTTGTATCAAAACTAAATAAAAAGAAGGTGTTTTGCTGAAATGAATAATATTGTCCTCAGTACACATTCAGCCTTACTTATATTATGAGCAACAACCAATAGTTAAGCTGACCTAAGACGTATTTTGCTTCAGTGGCAGATGTAGAGTCGAACTTGAAATGGCAAAATAATAATCAAGTTCATGATTTCAATTGACATAAATTTACAAAACCAATGCGACCATCAGAAATGCAACGCACATCACTTATTTCTAGACTAGCGCGTAAGTAACTTTGCAGCTAATTATGAGAATGATCTTGAAAAACCGAGCCATGCTATCATATATCCTTTTGATTAACCTTGACGTTTTCTCCAAATTTGGGGTCATTAAAGCTACATCTTCATAAATGTTTTCTTTCTCGTAATGACATTTTACCCACATGACAAAATATGATAAAAAGTAGTGTAAGTTACACATATACCATTGCAGACAGAGATAATCATGATGAATAATTTAGGATTCAACTAGCACGCTGAATACAATACCGTTGACGGTAATCATGTTGCAATACGCTTGATCCAGATTGATAATGAATATATCTTTAGATTGAAATTTGAATTGGTTGATATGGATGTCAATCAAGACAACAATGTCGAATTGTATGTCACATGCATGTCATGACAAATTTTAAACCTATCATGTCCAACATTCTATCGTGTATTAGGTAGTTCAAATGATGAAAGAATGGGACGAGACGGTCTGGTGCTTCGTTGAAAAAAAATGTGGATTCTTTTTTAGTACCTCCTTGGAAAGTGTATACTCCTATTCCAGTGTGATGGCACAGGTGATAAGACACTATTCGCCCGCCATTTTTTTGTGTTAGTAATTATTTTCCAAGGATTACAATAAATCAAAATAGCGGTGCACCTGTGAGAAATGTAACCGAGCAATGACATAGCTGGCGTCATTAATTAATTTTACGACAGACACCATTAACTGACCACTTCTGTGGAGAGAGATTGGCTCTAGAAACTATAATTTAGGTTTTGAAGGGGATTTGAAGATGAATTGAATTTTTTCTCATAAATGTTTGACAGCACGAGGGCTTCCCTAAAAGGAAAGAATCGACGTTTGCAGATATAGCAATCATTTTATCTCAGGTACGCTGGTGATTCTAATATATCATAGGGTTTTTATCTTCTTGGAAAATTCATTTCAGCATTGATTAAGACATGTGTAAGCCATATTCTAATTTTGGCTGTCTCGTTTGAGGTAGTGGCGGATCCGGGGGGGGGGCAGCCCTGGCCCCCTCCCCTGGAACCAAAAAGGGCCCCCAAAAATGCTGAGGACCTTTTTTTTCTTTTGCTTGTCATAGATTTGTGGAATTGAAAAGAGACCCCAAAACGGTGAGGACCTTTTTTTTTCCTTTTTTTTTTAATATTGAGCCCCCTCCCTCAAGAAATCCTGGATTCGCCACTGTAAAAGGAGACATGATATATGTAAGTCTTAGTTGTTCTTAGTAGCAAGACAACATTCGCCGATAATACTTTATTAACAAATGAAAAGAGTAGATAATTGCCTCAAATTATGCGCAATTTTCAATTCAAAAAATATTTTATTTGCCTTCAAGCAACCTGAGCCATGTCCCTTTTCAATATAATTTTTCACAAAGATTTTCATATTGTATCTATTCGCTATTTGATATGCGATGTATCGGCTAACTCATTTTTTATAAAACTTAATACCCTGGCATAAAAAAAGGCATTAACAACAATCAAACAAACAAAAAACAAAAAACAAAAACAGACAAACATAAAGCATACACGAAATGGTTACTTGGGACATGATTGATACACAGACATCAATATCATCAATACGTGTATCAATATAAAAAGGCTTTATCTGTAATGCTATAACGACAAAAAAAGTAACCATTCATTTAGTGAACTACGACAGTACTTCGACGTTAATATAATTTCCAAAGAGATATATATTTGTTCTTCTGTTCTTCAAACACTCCTCTGTTTGACCCAAGTTAGAAATACAGGATGACGTATACATTGCATATTATTTAACTAGATTGAAGGGCAATAAATGTATGAATACTATATTATAATAAAATTCCTGAAAATAACGATAAAGCTGAGGGATGAAATATTGTAGAATCAGGAAGTGTTTTTTTTAAATACTTTTGGTCTGTTACTCTATTTTTAATGTTTCCATTTTACATGAATTGTGTTTTTTATTTATTTATTTATCATTAAACATCATTGATATATGTAATTATTATGTTTATAAACATTATAATAGGATATATCTTACAGAAATACAGAGTATAGATAAAGTATAGATACTTATAATTACATAATGCTGTTTATGTTGTGAAAGTCAATCTTTAATGTATTCCATTATAATATAACTCAAATCATGTTGCAAAATGTATTTTGTCTGTTTTTTTTAAATAAAAATATATCGACATAAATAATATTTATGTTTTCTGACAAAGAAATGAAAAATTCAATTCAAACTCAAAGTCATCTTTGATTTTTTTTTCTGGGTGAATCCTCTACTGGACATTTACCATGTCTACTGGACATCACAAATAAGTAGATATCGAATAAAGGATCGAATATGAATCACTGAATTGATTTTAATAACATTTGATTCAGGAAAATTGTCCAATAACAGTGGACCAAGCTCAAGAACTGACATTTTATTTGAATGAATTGATTTTATAAAGACATAGTATTGATCACACGTTAAAACTAGTCAAGAGTCGACTAGAATTCTTAACAACAAACAACGGATGATTCACAGATATTTAGCATAATCATTTAAGAACGTTTTCAGAATTCGGAGGCAGAATATGTAATAAATATTTTCAAATGGTTTATACACATGTAGACACAGAGGTAGATACATTAATTTCTCCCTTTTTAAATCAAAACTTTCAAATATCTCGTTTATCATGTTTATTCTAAATTCATTGAAATTCATATATTTCAATCTTTCAATTAACTAGCTTTATATCATAGTAGTGGTAGTAGTGGTAGTAGTAGTAGTAGTAATAGTAGTAGTAGTAGTAGTAGTAGTAGTAGTTGTAGTAGTAGTAGTAGTAGTAGTAGTAGTAGTAGTAGTAGTAGTAGTAGTAATAGAATAGAAATATTGAAACCGAATTTAAGCACTGAACCGAATTATTCTGTAGATGTTTGTGCGGCTGACAGAAATATACTCGTACTATTTCTTTTTTAAACATTACTATCTCAACAAATGCAGGGGCGGATACAGGATTTTCAGAAAGGGGGGCGCAAACTGAGGAACCCTCCGTTTGACAAAGCCAAACGGCCATCTAGGGGGTCCGGGGGCATACTTTGTCAGACAAAACGGGGGGGGGGGGGGCGCGAACGCCCCTTGCGCCACCCCCTGGATCCGCGCCTGAAATGCTGATGCTAATATGAAGATATTTTCGATTTTATTATACAATCTTAATCGTTAATCAACTTATTCATGAATGAAAATGATGAGACATGATAATACTACTAATAATGACACTGTTCTAGCTTATGAAATGACAATATACAACAATATTTTTGTACCGCTTCATAATTACATAGACGTAAGGAAATAATTTCGCCAGAGCGGGGAGGGGGTGATTTTGTCTTTTTATTTTCATTTAATACGTCAAAACCTTGCCGCTCGAATATGAGGTAACCATGGTAACGGTTCCAGAGGATTGTTTGTATCAAAAATTTTCAGGAAGTTTCTGCCCCCTACCCTGTGCCGTATGCTTATTATGCGGGTTCATGCCAAGTGCTTTACATGTACGATTATCATTACTCCGATCAAATACCTTCTCTATTGCTATTAAACAGACATTTTGCTCTAGATCCCTTGGTCGATGTAATTCCGTTACAAAATGGAACTTTTCCACAATTTGAATATAAAAAACTTCAGTATCCAACCATCAGCCCCATACGTTGATTATTGTGTGTTCCTTCACTGTATGCTATAGTAATAACCATCCTGCTATTTTCAACATGTAAAAGTTTATCCTACAAATTTGTTCAAAATTCGAATCATTTACATGAAAGATAATAGCAGGAAACCACATATGTTACAAATAAACATTCAACAACATGCTGTAACATAAATGAAAGATACATATTCTCAACATGGATTCAACTATCATAATTTTGTCTATGCATCTCTTTATACTAATGAAATGAAATAATGACTGAATCATTTACCTTGTTTAGCTCTCTCGTACATGTTAGTCCGTCGAGTATTTCCTACAAGAAACACAATCATGCCCACAAGCAGCTGGATTTATACTACCTCGATCTGTTTTCAACAGTATCATTGCCAGTTTGAACACCTTGTAAAACTTTATATATATTTTTAACGGCCCAAACAGTTGTAAAATCGTATCCGCTCGTATAGGGAACTATACGATATATCGTAAAACGAGAGGGCTTTAATCTCCGAGCAGAAGAAAATATGAAGGTTTTTATCTCGAGCGTGGTGCCCCCACGGGAATACTATGTGGTGTTTTGTTCGTTTTTATGGAGAGGCTGCGTGGCAATGAATTTTCACAATTTTATTTTGTCTCTCTTTCTTTTTGAAGAGGGGATAAAAGGAATTAATTATTTGAGTCATGTGGGTAATAAAGTTGAAATATCTAACTAAATGGCTGGGGAAGAGGGTGAATGCGTTTAATGACTTTGACGTAGCTGTCATCATTTAGCGGTAATAACCATAAACTAGATTCAAACGACCACAATCATGACAATGGGTTACGTCATAATTGAGCTGCACAGTAGTCGAACTTGCTATCATTCCTATCCTGACTGCAGTACTAAAATTCCGTTGAAGAGAAGGTTGAGTTCTTAGAAAAGGTGAAAATAATTTGCGATCTTTCTCATTCTATTCATGTTAGTTTGGAAGATTATAATGGAAGAAATATCCCCAGAAAATGATTGCTCTTAAATTGCCTTCATATTGAAAATTATGACAAGAAACATCTGAAATGATTGGGCCGAAGTTTCATGTCACATGCGTGTGTAATCCCATATGCACATTTCTGTGTGCAGTTCATGTGACTCCCAGGAGTCAATTTCCTCTCATTTTGGTTATTCTAAAACCTCACAGCATACACCAACTCTTATGTACTACATACCCAACCTTATCTTTAATCACTTCTAGATAGTTTCTTTCAAAGTGTAATCGCATGACCAGAACTCAACTTAATCTTGAAGCCAGAGAAATACAATAAGGATGTAAGACAAAACGAAAATGTTCATTTTCAAATATAACATTTAACAGTTCATTTGGGCAATTCTATTTCTGAGAGGGTTTGTGTATGTGGGTGTGTGTGTGTGTATTGGGGTTCTTTCATTCATTTTGCAAATTTGAATCAAGGAATAAAACAAATTATGAAAAGAAAGGAAAATTACAAATGAAAAATCAGTACTACATCTATACACATTAAATTTTGAGAAGAAAAAAAAAGTATGTGAAAAAAAAATAACCTGGCGATACCATTTTGTGTTTTCTTCGCATAAGGCTGATGGAATGTCTAAAAAAAGCTACAGTATGTGCTGTTATACATGCATTGTTTTCATCCAAATCATAATACGTATTCAGGGCACCCAGTAACCCCTTTAAAGAGATGAAACTGAAATTAAATTAAATAAATCAACTGGTACATTCCGCCTCTATGGTATCGGGGGCTTGTTTTGAAGCCCTGTTGTATACAGTATGTACACGATATACTGTCGAAAGTTTCGTCAATAAAAAGTCACATTTGTACATTTTGCGACATTCATTTTTATAATGTTGTGCAGTTGGTCATAAGATTGTTTACGGTTCTTGAAACCTCGTGTGAGTTCATACTATACTGTTACGTTAATTACTCATTTGCATATTGTAGGAAGACAACTCCTATCTCCCTGCACGTTGGATGTTCTTGCAAATTGACGTGAACTGTGTGATAAATTATCACTTTGACACTTTCCTTTACTACTATAATTTTTGATAATCTTATCTCTTTTTAAACTGAAATTTCAACTACACCGTGCAACTAACTACCAAGGTCTAGCTTGTTTTCTGCACCCGCCCATTAGGCGTATATCTGAGATAACTTTATAATTTTCGCCGATTTTGATAGACTTCACACGACATGAGTGGTTATCTAATTGCTGGTAATGAATTACAATGATGACGATTATTTATGAGAAATAGCACTACAGCCCAGGTAAAATGATCTACATACCAGGAAAATAAATTTCAGTTTCAGCGATATATTACGCTGTTATAATTATTGTTCATTCTTTTGAAATGTTAAACTTTCCGCTCGTAAAGATTGTTCATTACTTCCTCTACAGTTTTCCTGAAGATTGATCTGAAGACGGTTGAACTTTTGCGCAGAATTGAACCTCTTATAATTTGTAATAATCTATGATGATAAATATGTGCTTTCGCCACAATAATGCCTCTCCAGCGCTGCTTGAACAATTTGTGTTGATAAGAATCCGAGTAGATCACTTATGAGATGAATTTGAAACAAAGAAACAAAGTGAAAAACATTTTTTTTTCTCGTTGATACTCAGTGTCATGCCGATGTTTGTCTGAAAATGTAACCTTAAAAAAAACCCCGAAAGATTAACAGTGCTTTATTTCAAGTCTAGAACAACTACACGTTCACTTTTCCGGACATATACGTAGGCCAGCACCCAGACACATAAGCCTACACCGGACTCCAGAGTCAAGATAACCACGCCCTCGGACAATCACATCTTGGACAGTTATTTCTAACTACCCCCTTGTTAGTAAAAGGGGTAGTTTTCCTGTGAGGTAGTTGTCCGGGGGCTAGTGCTCTGATGCGCTTTATTGCACCGATATGTAACAAACAAATTTTCTTTACGGATGCCATTCGACGTTTATACACTGTAATTATAATGATGATAAGTCGCCCAACTTTAGGGCAATATTACAAATCCAACTCGGGTGATTTTTGTTCAATGTCGAGCACAAGTTGATGGGGTCAAACATTACCAAAGTCAGGCATAAAAAGTGCTGAAAGTTGGTCAGACACATAATTGTACACTGTAAAAAAAAATGTAATTTTACAGCAAATCTGGTGTCATCAGAATCGCCATAACTTCTGATGTAAAAATACAGATTAGTTGTTACTTTTTCCTATGAGAATGATGTACAAATAACATTAGATTAGCTGTTATGAGTAAATACAGAACTAACCTGTATTTTTTCCCTGTAAAAATACAGATATTTTTTACAGTGTACTCAGTTATTTGTTAAGAGTTCATGACTAAGGGACTAAGGTTCATCGTGAACATTAATGACTTAAAGGTGAAATAGGTGAAATATAGGTAAAATATTTATTGGTTACTGTATCATATAAATCAACCACAATAGTTTACAATGTATTTACACATTATGTATAGACAATACATCATGAGTACAGTCATGAGTACAATGAATAAAACGTGTACGGAAAGTGTATTAAAAGTGATGATACAGAGGGCTACAGCCTGAACAAAGCTTGATTTGTTTGCAGCCCCAAAACATTTAGTTCATAACAATGTAGTAAAAGGGGGTTGACCTGCAGGAGGGAAAGGGGGTTTGAATAATACTAGGGCTAAAAAGGGGTAAGTTCAGTTGGGGACTTCCAGATATCAATGACATTTTTAAGAACGATTTGATATAATTTATAGTGGATTTAGGAGATGCAGGGCTTATTGGTTCAAATAAGATTGGTATGTTGGCTTTGGCAGATCATTGTTTAATTAATTTCAGGGGCGGATCTAGCTTTTTTCCAACGACGATGCGGAGCATCGTCCACAAGCCGCGTAGCGGCGAGCCGATTTTTTTGCTATTTTGAACCCCCGTAAGTGATGTTTTCCTGGCATCTACTAACGCAACGGAAACCATAAAAAGCATAAAAAATGCTATAGGAACATACTGTGTGGGTCTGGACATATTATGATGGCGTTTTTCTATGCACATTAAATTTTTACTTGGCAGCCCAAGGGGGGGGGGGGTAACCCCCCCCCCCCCCCCCGTAGATCCGTCACTGAATTTACGACAATTAAATAACTAAGACAAAGTACAGGTACAAAAGTAAGTACATTTATATAGTTAACACCATCTAAAGATCATGCGATGGATATAGTCAGTATTTGCTTAGCAACGTTGATTTCACATATTTCTTGAAAGAATATAAGGATTTTGAACGACGAATGTCAAGAGAAAGTGAGTTCCAGATGTCTGGACCGGACTGTCTAATTGATTTCACAGCCAACGCGGTTCTATGATTACTTAAGTGATATTTATTGATTGCCTTGTATGTACTTTTGAGTCTGCCCATAGTATACTGCAATGTAAGGAAGTATCAATGCATATATTGTGTAACATACATAAAATATTTAAAGGCACATAATGCTTTAGTTTATACAATAAACCAACAGTACGCGATCCATCTCAAATTTTCATTGACGATAGTTCCAAGAAATTTAGTACTTTCCTTCTTCTCTAAGCATTCACCATCGATAATTATTTCGGGTTGCAGGTTATCATTATTATGTTTTCCTGTTCTGGAAATAGATGAAATTATTTTTCTTCAGTTACATAGATAGTTTGTTACTTTAAACCATGTAGAGGGTTTTGGTAGCTCAGTAATTCTCAGAAGGAACGTTGGTATCATCTGCAAAGAGAATACATTGCAATAATGAAGTAAACTTTGAAATTTGAACTTATTTGATAATATCGGTCTAATCACAAAATGCACTGACTGGTCTAAAGATAAATATTCAACGAAGATTCATACAAAAATAAAAGTTTTATTTTTGTGTTGTTTCTTCCCTTCTTTTTTCTCCGTCTTCAGACCTGGATATTTCGTACCCGTATGTTTTCACTAAAATCAAGTTGTGTTCCTGAAGCAATTATAAAAGCTTTTGTGTTATATCATGAGCCACCCACTGTTTCTATACACTCTCTCTCTCTTTCCCACTGTCTCCGTCTCTATGTTTGTCTGTATGTCTGTATGTCTCTGTCTCTGTCTGCATCCTCATCTTTCTTCCTCTCTCTCTCTCTCTCTCTCTCTCTTCACCCCCTCTATATTTCTACCTCTCCCTATTTCTCTGTCTCGGCTCTCTTCCCCTCTCCCCTCACTCCCACTCTATTCTTTTCATGAACAATGTGGTTGTTTTAGCTCCATCTGGACTTGAGCTTCAATTTCACGTATAATTGCTTTCCAAAATCTTCTTATGCCCGCACACAACATATGCCGCATCTCTCTAACCACGAGGAATATGATAACTTAAACAAGAGTATATGTACATCTTCATAAAAGTTACTTCCCTAAATTATAATGGTCTATTGATTTTTCGATTGTTTTCACACATTTTCGCTCAATTTAAAGAGGGATATGCAATTATAGATCGGACAATTATTAGTTTCAATACAATATTGAAATTGCCAATGTGAGTTGATGATTTTCAAGTAATTCACAGTCTGCAATGTGACTTGCTTAAAGAGATGGTTTATTTTTGGTAAAAGTGACAAAATAATTCATTAGCTTTCTCACTTTTTCTCATGAGGAAGGTTACCATAGGAAGAAGGAACATGATGAAAAGGATTGCTCCGGAAATGCCCTTATTATGAATAGATAGGATTGACCAAAGTTTTATGCCACATGTGTGTGGTCCCATTTTCGTGTGCCTGCATTTCACTGCAGGGGATCTTCAGCAAGATTGAGTTCATTTCTTATAATTTTGTTATGATAAAGAATTCTCACAATACTACACAATCAACATTTCCCAATAGCATTTTCTTTCATAAAGCAATCCCATGACCGGGCCTCGATCAACTTAGCCTCTAAAGGGTTCATCTTATGAATCTTGATAAATATAAGACCGATTTTTTCTGTTTTTAATAGTCAAAGTACATCACCATGATACACGAAATGCTTCTGCGTTTCACTTACCCCAAGTAAGGACAAAGTTTATTTTCAATAGGCCTACATTGGTTTGTACTGGACCTAGGTTCTGGAACTCTCTTGATTCTAGCGTTAAGCAATCGTTTAGCCTTTCTGCATTTCATCGTACACTTAAGGTTTTTCCTCTTGATAATTATTGTGACTCTTAGAGTATCGGTATACTATTGTAGTTATTTTGGTGCCTATTATTGTGAATTACTATGATGTGTAGTTTCCTTTTATTGATATCCTGTGTCTAACTGAATATTTTCAGATTGTCAGCTTATTATTCCTTTGTTCCCTATGTTTTTGTACTCGTCGTGTGATGTATCTATTGTTACTGTGTTGTACTCTTACTTTTATAATTTCTCATATTTGTTATTGTTATTGTTATTGTTATATATAACTCTATTCTCCCTTTTTGTATATAGCTTATGTATGTATGTACCAGCCATTATTTTGGCGCAGAGGGGACCCTACATCTTACAAG
Source organism: Heliocidaris erythrogramma (assembly GCA_025617745.1). Classification (NCBI taxonomy): domain Eukaryota; kingdom Metazoa; phylum Echinodermata; class Echinoidea; order Camarodonta; family Echinometridae; genus Heliocidaris; species Heliocidaris erythrogramma. Next base: position 65,416,583 of record CM046853.1, read on the forward strand.
CCTTGCTTTTACCATGAGGGTCTCCTTATTTTTCTTTCAATTCACTTCATTATATTATTGTCATGCATGATTTTGTTTGCATTGTAAATGCGTAATCATTGAATGTAATGTTCTATATGAATAAAATTATCATATCGTATCATATCATATCATAATATTTCGCTTGGTTTGACAACAGATGCCCATTGCAATAACTTTTTTATTCGATATATGGAGCACATTGTTATGATATTTGAGTGTTTTTTTTTTTTAATTGGTCCTTTCTTTTCGATGTCTTAAAGGGAAAGACCACCCTGATTACAAGTTGGTTTTAAAAGAAGCAGATAAATTAAAGAAACAGATCAATTAAAGTTTGAGCAAAATCCGATAAGAAAGCTACGAAAAGTCTTAATCAATCAAACGCAAACTGGCAACTATGTGACGTATCTTGCGAGCTCCTCTCCCATTTTCCCTGTACCCCCAAAATCATTAATTTCCATTTTTTCTAAAGAATATATTCAATCATACATGCACCTTAGATACAATCATTGCTTATATGTTTATACACAAAATATATGTATGAAACAAATCTATTCCTTCTTCAGAAACTAAGAAAATTAAAATTCATGAAATTTTCTGTACTGAGAAAATGGGAGAGGGGTTCGCAATATAAGCCACGGAGTTGCCAATTTGTGTTTGATTGCAACCTTAAAAAGACATCACTTTCTTATTTCTTATTGGATTTTGCTCAAACTTTTAATAATCTGTGTCTCTCATTTTTCTGCTTTTATTCAAATCAACTAAATTCCAGGGTGGACTTTCCCTTTAACAAAGTTCAAAAAGTGTGTGAGGGCAGAATAGACAAGAGTTTATAAGTTTATTGCAATAAAGGTACACAGCAAAACCCTGTATTGACCTGCAAACGAGATTTTGATGTACTGAAATATTGACCAAACCACAAATATTATCACTATTCATATTTACAGGAAAAGTGTGATTGCGTTTCTCTGTGCTTAATCTGCAGATCAATCCATAAACCAATTTCTGCCCAAGTACAAACAATGCTGTTTTATCTAGATAGGATTCCAGTTGCCAGGCCTGCCAGTGCCAGTAGCCTCTCGGTTTTGGATGGATTTTGGTCCAAAATTGTATTTTTATGACGCCGTGACCTAAAGCCGGACAAGGGCAGATACTTCAAAGTAATGCCGACTTGCTTCTTTTTATGACCATATTATTACTTACAACCTTTATGGCTTAACAGGGTTTACCCGTAAATTTAAAGAACACCCGTCCGATGGCCCTAACGTTGATATCATTTGTATAATGCTGTTGGATCGAATAAACTAATGGAAACAACTTTAATTACTAACAAAGAAAGTAGAAATTGAATACAGATACATGTATACCGATCATACATGTTTTGAGCACAATCGGTATGAATTTGATATAGAATGAAAATAAAAACTACTTAATTGTCCTGTATCGGTATATACATGTACATGTAATTTACACAACGTGCGTTTTCTAGTGCTCATTGCATTTATTCTCTTTTTACAACATCAAAATTACCATTTTTGTGGGATTTTTTTCATTATATAAAAAAGACGTTGCCAAAAGACACGCAAATGATATGCGATTTTTTAAAGGAACAGATGGTAATATTAGTTAGAAGTTTTGGGTTGTGATCAAATGTTGTAGCTTGGATGGAGGGGGGGGGGGGGGGGGCTGGCCTTCCTACGTCGTTGGGGGATGCCATTTTTCAAAGATAGCAATACATGTATTCATCCTGTTATCTTTCTAAAATTCCTTCTTTCTCTCACACAATCAGCTCTGTATTTATTCTTTTTTCCCCTGCTGTTCACTTTTATGGACACGTCCCCGTCCCTCCCCGGCATTAAACCGCGGAATAAATCTGGTTGGTTTAAATTTTTACTCTGGATACGCCCCTCTCCGTGTATGAGAAAAGCTTCACCGTTTAACCTCGTAACTCCCGGTGTTGCCTTTAAAACAATAACAAATCAGGTTCAATAAAAATAGAGCAATATAAACAATGAGCCCCTCATTTCGTGATGGTATCCAACCATATGGTGTGTAGACCAGCTTCCAGTATTTCCTATTTGGGGTAGGAATTCTGAGTTTTATGACTATTACGGACTGACAGACATGAGGACGTAACCTGGAAAAGGAAGAGAAGAAAGCAGCCCGCCACCCCCGCTTAGTGGGGTGGAGTGTATCACACTGACCCAATCGTGGGGGACAGGAGAGAGAAAGAGAGAGAGAGAGAGAGAGAGAGAGAGAGATGGGGGGCGAAGGGCGGGTTGGGGAGGGGTGTTCTGCAGTTGGCTCTTTAGTGAGCTGTATACAGGTTACATTTTCGTGAAACAATTTAAGTATATATTTTTCGTTTATCAGCCTGGCTTTACACTGATTTTTAATGCATCACAAGTTAATTAACTAATCTGCCTCATGTAATCATGAAACAAACGCCATGCATGTTTTCTTCATTTTAGCAGGATGGGGTCCGATATTTTTATATCTACACTGAACTGAAATATGTGTATTTGAAAAGCCTGTATTTATCTCCTATAGGTATTATCTAACATTTGGAATGACAAAATCAATCCACTGCTTTCTGGGTAGCGAACCCCCCCCCCCCCCCAAACAACAAAACAACCATGCGAACAAGACACCCAAGTCGAATATTCATTAACAAAACAAAACAAAATTGTTCATATTATTTTTTTTTACCATCAGGTACAAATTTCCCTTTGAGGGTGCACATTGAAACAGATGAAATATTAGAGTCATCTATAATTCCATGTATGACGATGTTTTGAACACCCGCGCCCTCCACATGGTCTATCGCCCCTCCAAAAAGAAAGAACAAGCTGCCCTCACCAAAAGTTTGTTTTATGATACTGGCACACGAATAACGGTGGTCCGTTTAATTAAACTTTGTTTGCAGTTCTTGTTTCGAACTTCTGTATTTGTCAACGATCGTGAAATGATAACATTTAAAGGGAAAGTCCACCCTGATATTAAGTTTGTTCTAAAAGAAGCAGAAAATTTAAAGAAACAGATCAATGAAAGTTTGAGCAAAATTCGATAAGAAATAAGAAAGTTATGATTTGTTGAAGTTGTAATCATTCAAACACAAAATGGCAATTCCGTGACATATCTTGCGAGCTCCTCTCCCATTTGCTCCGTACATAAAAATTCATAAACTTTCATTTTCTTTGTTTTTGATGAGAGAACAGATGTGAATCATATAGGTTTTGTGTAAAGCATAAGTGAAACAAGTCAATCTAGGTTGCATGTATGATAAAATATTTTTTTCGAGAGAAAATGGAAATTTATGATTTTTCTTGCAGTACAGGGCAAATGGGAGATGAGTTCGCAAGATTAGACGTCATGGAGTTGCCATTGTGTTTGATTGATTACAACTTTAAGAATTCATAATTTCCTTATTCCTTTATTTTTCTGCTTCTTTATAAACCAAAATGATATCAGGGTGTACCCTTTCACTTTAAATGTAATACAGAGTATAGGGCAAGGTTATGGATTTTTAAAAATATGCATTTACTGTTGGTAAAGTAGAAGGAACAGAAGAAGATTTGTATTAGAGAGAAGACCGAGACAAGAGACTATACGTTATGTTGTAAACGATAATCGAGCATTCACCTGTGACACATATTGATAGCGATAAAATTATTTTTAGATAGAAATTAAACATGATAAAGACATACCAAAAATAAAAAGTAGATTTGAAATGTAAGACATCGGCCGATAATCATTACGCATATATTAGTAATTAGAAAGAGAGAGAGAGAGAGAGAGCCGATACATCAATAATGAAAGTACTACCCCCTATCATCATCATGCCTATACAATGTATCACATTTAACCAGTAACAAAGAGCTTTCATTACGGAGGGGGCTTAGTCGGCTCCACTAGCACGCAACACCATGAGTAGTAACATCGATTTGCCAGGTACCATTGTTTTACGTGTTCAACATTATGTTAGTTGGTGTTTTTTTTTTAAGTTATAGGCATGCACAATCCTATAAATTTATGGTATCTTAGAAATCAAAGTTCTAAAATACTCTTTGAAGTTTGAACTATCGATTATACCCTCGTGTGAAAATAAGGTTTAAAAAAATGTGATAACATATGAATTACCAAGTAGAAAATAGGACATGTTGAATTAATAAATGTCTGACGGACTGACTAACGGAATGAATGAATAAAGAAATTTATGACCTTTTTTTTAGAAACAACTTCTGAGACATATCCATAAAGAATAAACAAATCCATTATGGAATAAAAAACCGAGAAATAGCAGCAACGTTTGATGAAAATATGGTTCCCTGTAACTAGATGTAACTGTGATGTTAGGACTACTTACAATACATCTAGATATTAAACAATTGATTTAGGGGGTTAATATACATGTACATGGTGGGGAGTGCGTTGGTGCGATCTGGCAACACAAAGATTTTTATCGTGCACGAGGCGAAGCCGAGTGTGTTGGACACCACGATAAAAACCTAGTTTGCAGGCACAAACCCTGGTCAGTCGTAAAAGAGACTCTGCGATGTAATACTACCATGTCTGCGATGTAATACTACCATGTACTGTAGCTGCTCCTGACACGACCAGAGGGTAGCTGAATTAGGTTTCTCTCAAGACACAATGATTTTCTGATTTTCTGATCAAGTGTCAAAATTAGGGTCTGTGCTTGCAGACTAATGAAAACCTGCGTGGTTTTTTAAAAAATATATTTGTGTATTTATTGAACAAAAATCGAGTCAAATTACAACACATATATGATTCAAATGATTGAAGCAACATAAAGAAACAAAAATATATAAAAAAAAGTTGGAAAAAAAATATTAAAAAGGCATAACTAAAGTTAGATAGTTGCAGAGATAAGTGGCCAAAAAGTACTTCTCAATAATCAAATATGAAAACCTGCGTGTTGCCGGATCGCACCAACGCACGAACTCACAACCATGTATTAATAGTTTTATAAAACGGGTCGGCAATATGATTCTGAAGTCTATAAAACTGGTTACGAACCCCATAGAAACGCCAAGAGTCGCACAGTCATGGAGGCTGCCATTTGCTTTCCTGGATGACATCACATAAGCGCATCCAAAAAACGTCATGCGCGTTTCAGTGCGCGCATGAAATCCCTGCGCTAAAATGACACTTAAACTATGCGATTTCATTGCGTTTTAAGTTTGCACGCACAGCTCAGCCGTGCGTTATTACTTTTCTTTTGCACGGTCAGGTGGTGTTATTTGACCAATCAGGATGGCTACATTCTTGAACCCGTTTTATAATAATGAATAACATATAGGCTACGTTGCCCGTAACATTTCGACACGTGCTCATGTCCACAAAATGAACGTGTGTGCCTGCGTACCACGGAAGAGTCGTAGTGTAAATTATCTCGGAAAAGAGGATAAGATAGTTAATTTCACTGGATAAGCTATCTGCTTGTCGTGAGCGAAATACCAGCACAAAATCAAACTCGCTATTTTTGGTTTTAATTCTGAAACTTATTATTTTCATTACATTGCGGTTAAACGTGATATACAACATTTCCAAATCATATCTTTAATTGTTGCTTGTGAAAGTTCTCTTCAACCCACCTGGTAGTAAATCATAGACATGAGAGATGTAACAGCATACTCGACAGCATACAGAAATCTAAATCACTGCTCCAAGAGGAATAAAGAAATAAGGGTAATGTGAGCAACCACCAAGTTCAACTCCCTTGCAAGTAGAATCTACGTAAATGTTATGACCACCAGCAACAAATACATCACGCAATCGTAATTGATTTTATTTATGTTTGTGGATTAAAATGATTAATGACAAGTATATACGAAAATGAAATGGATCTACTCCGAAGAAAACACGGATTTAACACCAAAAAAAGAAAGAAAAAAAAAAGCGGGTAACAATTGGGTGCATGCAGTGGAAGCTTTTTCTTTTTAAAATTATTATTATGAGATATGTTTTTATTTATTCACTGAAATTTGAAACCTCCCATAGACCTACACTGGCAAATCCGCAGCTGGTACAGGAGTCACTCGCCTCCTCTCATAAATTATGAGCATGCACATGTAAACTTTTGCATGCCTCAATTATTTAAAATGTCTGGATGCACCACTGTAAGGCTAGCGGTGTAGCGACAGGGGGTATGGAGGGGGCACGTGCTCCCACTCGAATAACGAAAAAAAAGAGGAAAAAAAAGGAAACACCCTCTCCTCACTAGGTGCCCTTGTATACTGCAATTCATTCACACTCTAAAAAGAGCTTGGGTAAAAAAAAGGGAACATGCATGTTTCTTGGGTAAAATGTTATCAATTATTGTGTAAATTTTACCCAACAAATTATTTCCCAACTCATGTTTGAGTGCTCCTAGTGAATCCGGTGATCCCCCCCCCCCTTCATCCCCCGCAATATCCAAAGATACCATCACCCCTAAACGTTTGAACCCATGCACCAGTGACTAGCGATAGGTGCAGAGTAAGGCATACGATTGTAAAAACTTGTCATAACTACATCTACAGTACATATGATCTTACCATTCAATCCTATACTAATTGGTCATCGGTTTTTTACAACATGAAGGAATGTGAATGACCTTTGGCCACCAGGGTTGTCGCCCCTTAATTAAAGGGAAATCCAACCCTAATGGCAAGTTGCTCTGAATGAAAGAGGAAAATCAGAGAATCAGATTGGTGAAAGTTTGAACGAAATCAGACAAACAATAAGAAAGTTATGAATTTTTGAAAGTTGTAATCACTATACATATGGGAATTTCAAATTGGCCGAATAGGTAACATCACACTGTGATGTAGTTGCGGACAACTCCCCCATTCGCTCCAACACACAATATTACTAAAGTGTCATTTTTTTTTCAAAATGTATTACTCAGTAGGATTTTTTTATGAGGACCTATAACAATATGATACATGTATCTCCAATATATTTTGAGTACTGCCCCGAGGGTAAAGGTGCTTCGGAGAAAACCGCAAATTAATGATATTTTTGTTTACGACAAACGGGAGAGTTGTCCACAAGTATGTCACAATCGACTCACCAAATTGCCAATTTGAGATTCGCATAAATGTAGTGATCTCATTTTTCAAACATTCATAACTTTCTTATTCCTGGTCCGATTTCTCTCAAACTTTCACGATCCTGTTTTTTTAATAATTTTTCTGCTTTCACACAAATCAACTTATCACCAAGGTTGGATTGCCCTTTAATAATGTCATTGACCTGCTTATTAAAGGGCGGCTCCTTTTATCTCGCCGTCGAATGTTCAGAGGTATGACTTGACCACACGTATGTGACGGTCAAACCACGGTCAAGCTTTTGATCCGTCCGAGGATGCGACTTCGGACATTAGCTCTTTGATGTTTGCCGAGGATTGCGTAACGCCTGGAAGTATGATTTGTTACGGTATAATGTTTTCGGGGGCTCGAGGAAAACATGAATTACTGAAAATGAACAGGTACAGGGATATGAGTTGGGTGATGCAAGAAGTTACTCCTTGGGTGATGAAATCCTCTTTGAAATTCGTCGCTGGAGGCACTGATGAAATTCACATAATTGAAAAAATATTGAAAATGCCATATTTTTGTCAATAACCCTCAATTTCATGTCATTACTATGAGCAACTATGGATATGCTACTTCGAGAAATAAATCCATGAAGCAACTTTATATACGGTAGCAAACATGAACAAATACAAGTCACACGTTTCAGTACGTCTAAATTTGAATCTTCGTCTCATGCATGTCTACTCACCACTTTTATTTTCTTAAAGGTAAGGTTGGTGTTCCCGAAAAGTTAAAAAAAAAAGGTTAGAAACGTAACTTTCTTGAATTTACCCTCTATTGATTTGAGGGTAGAAAACAAACCTTAAAAGATGAGGTCTGGGGAGCGTTTCATCAAGCGTTTTGTCAGTGATTTTTACTGACAAATTTGCTCTCAGCCAATCAGATGCAAGTATTTCAGTAGCTTATAACAGTTGTCGGTAAAAATCACTGACAAAACGCTCGATGAAACGCTCCCCTGAATGCCTATCTCTCTTGACTAGTACATGTCAATGTATAAACTGCCAATAACGATAGACCAGATTATTCTAAAAACTCATAGAAAAGGGCCTATCCATATTCATTAAGGGGTCCGCTCGCTAAGAACCGCTATTCATAAGGACCACTTATTCGTAAGGACCGCTATCCATAACGCGTGACTAAATGAATAGCGGTTTTGTACGAATAGCGAGCAAACCGTAGACAAATTACTTCGCTATTCATAAGGACCTCCATTCGTAAGGACCACTATTCATAACTTTTCATAAGGACCGCTATTCATAACGCGTGTTAAATGAACA